>QAOA01001170.1:0-15952 GCA_003255065.1 Cercis canadensis
TAAATCAAGAAAGAATGCCTCAATCATGTTCATGTATGCAAATGATAATGTAGCCTCAAAAGGAATCAAGCAAGTTCTAGAGTTAACAAATTCCATGAGTGAAATCACACAAGAAGGAAAAGAATGGCACATTTGCTAAATCCATTCATCAAAAGGCTCAAAATCTCACAAGGCATGTATCTATCAAACTTAATCATCAATCCAACATCTAAAACCAAGCATGTGAAATTAAGGATGGAAAACAAGTTATTCAATCATGCTATGAACCTTGAAATGTAATTACTTTAAACTTACAACTTTACAATTTTTATAAGATCATTGGAGGGTAATTAAAACAGAAAAATGACAACAAAAACAGAAAAAACAGCAAGAATAACAAACAGAAAAAAAATTAAAACAGAAAACAACAAATTTATAGAAATAGTAAAGTAATCAACTAAACTAATCAACTAACCTAATCAACTACACAGAAAAGACCTAATCAACTAAACAGACTAATCAACTAACCTAATCAACTACACAGAAAACACCTAATCAACTCAACAGAAAACAATAAAGCAACTAAACTATATACAGAAATCCCTCCCCCACACTTAAATTTTACATTGTCCTCAATGTAAAGACTTCAAAAAGTATCAACAGATGACAAGTAATAACAAGCAGTCACATAAGGACAAGTAAAGTAAAAGAGAGAGAAGAAACATCCTTATCAGGGGAGGTAGATGGCATCGTGCAAGTGGACCTCCTCCACTATGTCTTCCTTAGCGCCCTCATAAAATGGCTTGAGGCGATGCCCGTTCACCTTGAAAGCCTTGCTAGTGGACTCACTCGCTATCTCCACTGCACCATAAGGGAAAACCTTAGTGACAATAAACGGGCCAAGCCATCGAGAACGGAGCTTGCCAGGCAATAAGGGAAAACCTTGGTGACAATAAACGGGCCAAGCCATCGAGATCGGAGCTTGCCAGGCATGAGCTTTAAGCGAGAGTTATACAGGAGAACTTTTTGGCCAGCAGAGAACTCCTTCCTCAGCACCATGTTATCATGGAACCGCTTGGTCTTTTCCTTGTAAAGGCGGGAGCTCTCATAGGCATCCAAACGAAGCTCCTCAAGCTCTTGGAGGTGAAGCTTTCTTTGGGACCTGACTTGACTCAAATCAAGGTTGCACTGCTTGACCGCCCAATAGGCTTTGTGCTCAAGCTCCACTGGAAGGTGGCAGGCTTTGCCAAAAACGATCCGGTAGGGAGACATCCCAATAGGTGTCTTGAAAGCAGTCCGGTATGCCCACAGAGCATCCTCAAGTCGCAAACTCCAGTCCTTCCGATTAGGTTGGACAGTCTTCTCCAAGATACGCTTGATTTCCCTGTTGGAGACTTCAGCTTGCCCATTGGTCTGAGGGTGGTAAGGAGTGGAAACCTTATGCATGACGCCATATTTCTTCATTAAAGCCGCCATGGTCCGGTTGCAGAAATGCGAACCCTGATCACTAATGATGGCCCTAGGAATGCCAAATCTGCAGAAAATGTTTGATCTAACAAAATCCACAACAACTTTAGAATCATGAGTATGGGTGGCTTTCGCCTCCACCCACTTAGACACATAGTCCACAGCAAGTAAGTGTAAACAAAACCAAAAGAGACAGGAAAAGGACCCATAAATTCTCCAAGATACGCTTGATTTCCCTGTTGGAGACTTCTGCTTGCCTATTGGTCTGAGGGTGGTAAGGAGTGGAAACCTTATGCATGACGCCATATTTCTTCATTAAAGCCGCCATGGTCCGGTTGCAGAAATGCGAACCCTGATCACTGATGATGGCCCTAGGAATGCCAAATCTGCAGAAAATGTTTGATCTAACAAAATCCACAACAACTTTAGAATCATCAGTACGGGTGGCTTTCGCCTCCACCCACTTAGACACATAGTCCACAGCAAGTAAGATGTAAACAAAACGAAAAGAAACAGGAAAAGGCCCCATAAAGTCAATACCCCAGACATCAAAAATTTCACAGAATAACAAAGGCTGCTGGGGCATCTCATGCCTATGGGAAATGTTCCCAGTTCTCTGACATTGTTCACAAGATTTACAAAATATATGTGCATCCCTAAATAAAGTGACCCAATACAATCCAGAGTCTAAGACCTTCCTAGCCGTACATTGAGGACCAAAATGTCCACCACATGCAAAAGTATGGAAAAAGCTAAGCACAGACTGAAACTCATTATCAGGCACACATCTCCTAATAATTTGATCACTGCAAAATTTCCAGAGATAGGGATCATCCTACACATAATATTTCGCCTCACTCTTTAACTTGTCTATTTGGGCACGTGTGAGGTGTGAAGGCAAAGCATGGGCAGCTAAATAATTGACAAGGTCTGCATACCATGAAAACTCACCATGCAGCCCTAATAGCTGCTCGTCAGGAAAGGAATCCTGAATGGGCAGTGGATCAGGATCTTGCTCTATGCGGCTGAGGTGGTCAGCAACCGGGTTCTCTGCTCCACTCTTGTCGCGGATCTCCACATCAAACTCTTGAAGCAGCAGCATCCACCTAATCAGTCGTGGCTTGGCATCCGGTTTCTTCAAGAGATACCTCAAAGCTGTATGATCTGAGAACACCACAACCTTCGAATCTATCAAATAAGACCTGAACTTATCTAATGCAAAAACAATAGATAAAAGTTCTTTTTCAGTGGTGGTGTAATTCGCTTGAGCAGCATCCAGAGTTCTCGAAGCATAATAAACCACATGAGGAACTTTGGCCACTCGCTGCGCCAAGACCCCTCCCAAGGCATAGTTCGAAGCGTCGCACATCAGCTCGAATGGGAGTGTCCAATCAGGTGGCTGAATGACAGGGGTACTGGTGAGAGCTAGCTTCAGGCGGTTGAAAGCTTCCTTGCACTTTGGGTCGAACAGAAACTCCACATCTTTCTGCAGAAGGCTAGACAGTGGAATGGCTATCTTGCTGAAGTCTCTGATAAAGCGCCGTTAGAAACATGCATGTCCCAGAAATAATCGCACTTCCCGCACGCATGTGAGGTAAGATAAAGCAGTTATAACATCTATTTTAGCAGGATCTTCCTCAACCCCTTTTCTAGATACTACATGGCCTAAAACTATACCTTGCTCTACCATGAAATGGCACTTTTCAAAATTTAAGACAAGGTTAGTCTCAATGCAGCGATGTAGTACTCTAGCTAAACTACTCAGACAGTCATCAAAAGAAGAACCATAAACAGTAAAATCATCCATAAAGACCTCCATGCACTCCTCTAAAAAATCAGAGAATATACTTACCATGCACCTCTGGAAGGTACCAGGGGCATTGCAAAGGTCGAAAAGGCATCCGCCGGTAAGCAAATGTGCCAAAGGGACAGGTAAAAGTGGTCTTCTCTTGATCCTCCGGTGCTATATGAATCTGGAAGTACCCAGTGTAGCCATCCAGAAAGCAGTAATGTGATTTCCCAGCTAACCGCTCCAGCATTTGATCGATGAACGGCAGGGGGTAATGATCCTTCCTGGTGGCTTGATTCAGCCTCCTGTAATCGATGCAGACCCGCCAGCTGTTCTGCACTCGGGTAGGCAGCAACTCGTTGTTCTGGTTGGCCACCACTGTCACCCCGGATTTCTTCGGAACGACCTGCACTGGGCTCACCCAAGTGCTGTCAGATATAGGATAAATGATGCCAGCTTGCAGAAGCTTGGTCACCTCCTTCTTTACTACATCCAGGATGAGAGGGTTTAATCGCCTCTGGGGCTGCCGCACTGGTTTAGCGCCATCTTCAAGTAATATGCGATGCATGCATGTAGATGGACTAATGCCAGGAATATCTGCTAACGTCCAGCCAATGGCTTGCTTATGCTCTCGCAGAATGCACAACAATCTTTCCTCTTGCTCAGGAAGTAAATTGTTGGCCACAATTACTGGAAGCTGCTCTGCAGAGGCCAAATACGCATACCTCAGATGCTTAGGCAGAGGCTTCAGCTCTAGCTTGGGTGGCTGCACTGCAGAGGGCAGAAATCTGGGTGGCTGAATGTCAATTTCTGCAGACTGAATCTCCTCCTGAACAGCAGCTGCTGCCAGCTCTGGGGAACCAGAGTTATCATCACGTAAAAAGGTGGAGATCTCAGCACAAATAGCACAGCCAGAATCACCGTCACAATCAGTACAAGATTGGCACTGAATAAAATCATCAAAACCAGCCAAATCAGGTAAATCAGCACACATATGACGGAAAACATCCTCAACCAAATCATCAATCACATCAATGTGAAAGACAGCATGCTCATCCATGGGATGCTTCATAGCATCAAAAATGTTGAACTGCACAACAGATTCGCCAAACTCCATGGATAGAGTTCCTGCATACACATCAATCTTGGTCCGCGCAGTCTTGAGGAATGGTCTGCCCAGAATGAGTGGAGCCTTGCTGGATTGTGACTGTCCTTCCATCTCCAGAATGTAGAAATCGGTTGGAAAGATCAACTCATCAACTCTGACCAACACATCTTCAATCAATCCAGCTGGATAAGCATTACTCCTGTTGGCTAGCTGGATCACAACTCCTGTGGCATTCAAGGGTCCAAGCCCGAGGGAACTAAAAACAGACATAGGCATGACATTGATAGAAGCGCCTAGATCTAGCATGGCATGCTCGAACTTGGAATTGCCTATAACACAGGGGATTGTGAAAGTCCCTGGATCCTTGCACTTCTGAGGCATAGGTTGAATAAGGGCTGAGACATTCTGACTCATGCTAATCCGCTCATTGCCCTTCAGCCTCCTCCTCTGGGTGCACAATTCCTTGAGAAATTTGGCATATCTAGGAATTTGCTTGATAGCATCCAGCAAGGGAATGTTAACTTCCACCTTCCTGAACGTCTCCAGAAGCTCTCTATCTTTCTCTGCCTCATCTTGCTTCTTGGACAGAGTAGCTCTCTGTGGAAAGGGAAGAGCTACTGCAGGCAGCTTGCTTGCAGGTGCAGGGTTGATTGGCTCAGGAACTGCTTCCTCTGCTGGTTGGGACTCACTGGCAGTTGAGGCTCGGCTGGCTCTTGCAAGGATTTGCCAGACCTCAATGTGATAGCACTCACATTACTCCCATTTGGATTGGGAATTGTCTGTGAAGGGAGTTTGCCAGAACCCTTGGACTGCAACTGGTTAACTGATGATGCCAATTGCCCAATCTGTGTTTCCAGATTCTGCATATTGCCCAATCTGTGTTTCTAGATTCTGCATGGTGGACTCTGCCCTCGGCTGGAACTGGATATTGCTGGTGGCCATCTGCTTCACCAGATCTTCCAATGAAGGCTCAGGTTTGGATGTTGGCGGGTTGGCTGGCTGCATAGGCTGCTGCTGGAATGGTGGCCTGTTTTGTTGAAACTGGCCCTGCCTGGCTGGCTGAAATTGGCTCTGTTGTTGCCAAGGTTGCCTATACTGCTGCTGTTGCTGTCGCTGTTGTTGGGAGGACTGCTGTTGTGGTACTGCAGCATTGCCATATCTGAAATTTGGATGATCCCTCCAACCAGGGTTATAAGTGTTGGAGTACGGATCATATCTAGGCTGCTGCTGCGATTGGTATGGGGATCGACCAGGAAAAACACCTGCTGCAGCTACAGAGGGATCCTGAAATCCAGAATCACCATCTTGCAGTGTAGGGCATGCATCTGTAGGATGTGATGGACAAGCACAAATGCCACACTCGCTTGCAGGTTGAGGGGTGGATACTTGTCGCCCCACTGCCAATTGCCTGACCAAGGAGGTCAATTCATCAAGTCTGTGCTCCATTCTTTGTTGGTCACCAAATGATACACCAACTTCATTGGCTCCCTTGGTGGAATGAATCATCCGAACACCAAACTGCTGGGAATTCTCTGCCATATTGGAAATTAAATCTCTGGCAGCAGCAGGTGTTTTATCCACTAATGCTCCTCCACTAGCAGAATCAATGTTACTTCTATCAGAAGGTGACAAGCCTTCATAGAAATATTGTATCAACAGCTGGTCACTTATTTGGTGATGGAGGCAGCTTGAACACAGCTTAGTAAACCTCTCCCAATACTCATGCAATGTCTCCCCTGGCAGTTGCCTTATGCCACATATATCTTTTCGAATGGCAGCAGTTCTGGAGGCAGGGAAGAACTTGGCCAGAAACAGCTTCTTCATGTCACTCCAATTTCTGACCGAACCTTGTGACAAGTAAAAGAGCCAGTCTTTAGCTGCATCAGCAAGAGAGAAAGGGAATGCTCTTAACTTGATCTGCTCTTCAGAAATTCCTTGTGGCCTCATGGTGGAACAAACCACATGGAATTCCTTCAAATGCTTATGAGGATCTTCACCTGCAAGACCATGAAACTTTGGCAGCAAGTGTATCAATCCAGACTTTAATTCGAAAGCAGTATCAATTTCAGGATATTGGATCCCTAAAGGTTGGTAAGCAACATCAGGGGTGGCCAATTCCTTAAGAGTTCTATCTCTAGGCTGCATGTTATTATTATTATTATTTCCAGCTCTATTAGCATTATCAGCTCTATCACCTTCATTAACAACAGGATCAACAATAGGAATAACAATAGGAGTGCTAGCTTCAGCCATAGTAGGATCTAGATTATCAACAGCCCTATGTGCTCTATTACGTGTATGCAAGGTTCTCTCAATTTCAGGATCTCCTTCAAGCAATACAAAGGGAGAAGACCTAGTCATACACCATGCAAACAAGTGGCTAAATGCCTAAACACACCACAATGCACAAAAACACACAAAAACACACAAAACTGGCAGAAATAAGCTAAAACCGAAACACACCAAAAACACAAAACAAAGGTAAAAAGACACCAAAATAGGACTAGAAAAGGTATCTAAACATTTTTTAAAATTTTTCTACCACCACAGGACGAAAGGTGGATGAAAATGGAACTCAAAAATCAAATAAAAAATCTTCAAAAAATGGAAAAGTGGTCAAAACAGTCGAATTTGGCTTAAAAACACAGACCTCACAGCCATAGGCTGTGACTTTGGTGAGTTAGGTCCTTTTCCTTCAACCCAGAAAGTTTCAGGTCAATCGGAGCTAAAAATTTTGGTGAACAGTAGACCCAGAAATCACTAAATCAAGCCAAACCGAAGGAAAAACAAAGGGGAAATGGTCCAAATGGCCAGAATTCACTCAATGACAATATAAAGCATCTAAGCACACTTGAAATCAAGAAAAACAATGGCCACTGGCCTCAAACAGAATGGATACTTGGCCAAAAAGTATGGAAAAAGTGGCCAAAACCCTAAAAACAACAAAAACTCAAACACAAGGGGGGTGAATTAGGGGAAAGTTAGAAGTCAGTTTTACTACTAATACTACTGATTCAAAGATAGAACAATCCCCGGCAACGGCGCCAAAATTTGATGAGCTGCCGAGGCTCCTCAAATTACTTAATTTTTAAGGTCGGTTACCTAGCTTTTTGCAGCATAGGACAGCCCTAAGTCGAACCTAAGGATTGTTCTATTTAGTGAATCATATTAAGAAGCATGTAAATAGGGGGGTTTTGGTGGTTTATGTGATTAACGAAAATTAATTATCAGTGGTGAAGTTTAAGAGAAAGCAACCAATCCAAGTCTTTACTAATTCTGATTTAAGTTCATCCTTGATTTCTAATGATCCATTCAATTATTAACCATGTTCTTGGCCTTTAAAACATATCAAGAAGCCTCTCAATGTTCTATGGATTCCACTGGTTAAGCAACCAGAATTCGGTTTTAACTAAGACCAAATGAATTAAGCAAACATTCAAGTCTAGTTTTACCTAAGTCCATGATCCAGCCAAGGTGATTAATCCATCCAAAAGCTCAGAAACATTAATCAACCATACAATCCTCTTTTATCACATGCAATTAAGCAATCACACATGAAGATCCAAATTCGAATTTTAACAATCCAAACAGAATAGTCCAGAGGAAGCAAGAAACTTGATTAACAACTAAAATGAAGAACAACAACTCATAATCTCAAAACCAATAATCAGAATAGCAAAACCTGGATTGATATGTTGGATTAGCCCTCCATGAACAAGAGGAGCTGAAGTTCTTACAAAATATCTAAAAGAAAACTTAAGAACTAAGGAAAGCTCAAAAATCTGTCTAAAATATCTAATGAGGTGATTCTGAATTTCGGCTGCCTCCTTCTTCTGATATAGACCTCCAATTTTACATGCACACCTAAATTGCCCTTAGGGCACACTTGTTCCCATGGGCCTTAGCTTCAATTGGGCTTTGGTTTGGGCCCATTTGGACTTGTCATGAGGAAGTTAGGCCCATTTAAGTGGCAGAAGGTGTCTGGAACCGTCAGCTAACTTGCACAGCAAATAAGACCATCTTCCACATAAAATATGGTGAACCGGTCTTCATATCAATTGAAGCTCTGTCTGTTAGCTTTCCAATGGTACCAGTTTCAGGTCAATATGACATCTACAACTCAAGTTATGACCCAAATACTGCATGTAGGTCAGGATCCTGCGACAGCATGTCTTCTCTGGCTTCCAGGCTGCATATGACCTTCTGAACGTCCGAATTAGCTTTGGAGCCCTGAAAGAAAGTTGTAGACAATTCTCTCAGCTTTCCAACAAGGTATGACTCGGAATTTTTGGACATCCAGAACTCAAGATATGCCTGAAACACAGAGACAGCATATAATGCCCAGTATTGCTGGAAATTGCAATTAAGCATAAATGGATCCTAAGTCATGAAATGAGGTCTAAGTCTATGCAATTCAGCCCAAAAGAGGTTTAAAAGACTAAGTATGAGGAATAACTATTGTATAAAAAGTGTGTTCATCAAATTCCCCCACACTTAGCTTTTGCACGTCTCGGGCAAACTAAAATTCCAAAACCAAGAAAAGCAAGAACAAGGAAACAAAAACAAATTTAAAAACTAAAGGATCACCTCCCAATGATATTTAAGAAATGCAGAAGTTCATACCACAAGTAAGATAAGCAATTAAAGATTCAAGGAACTCACAGCATTCATGAAATAAAATTTCTTCTCATCCAAAATCAACAAACAAGGTAACTTCAATTGGAAAGCATAAGTTAAGAATGATAGATCCTCACAAGATACACTCTCAATCCCTCAAGTGTTTAGAAATTAGGTACTCCACTCAATCAAACTCATGAAGAGATGCACTACCATAAGCTTGCTTATCTTCTATTTCTCCACTACTCAAACAAATGCACACACAAATCAAGAGGACTTTATTTAAGGTTGTAATAAGGCCAAGGTAAAGGTAAAGGAATGAAGCAAAATGGATATCACAAGGTAAAACTCAAAGAGAATAAGAGAACATTGGAGAGGAACTCAAATGACAAGCATTAAATTCCAAGTGTGTAAAGCATATTCTCCTTTCTTTGTACATATTCCTTTTCCTTTTCTTTTTCTTTTTCACAATTCTGATTTTTTTTTTCTTTTTTTTTTTTTTTTTTTTTTTTCTTTCTTTCTTTCACATAATACTTTGCACATTAGAATTCACAACCTCCACACTTGTACTATTAATTACCCACAAGCATAAGAGCTCCTCTAAGACAATGAACCAATGCTCTCCCATTCCCTAAGGTAAGGTAACAACATGGTATTTTGTACATAGGCATATAATGAGCTAATATCAAAGATAGGCAAATAGGCTCAATAGGGGTAATCAAAGGGAAATAATACAAGGTTGGCTATTTGGCAAAGTGGCTAAATCAAGAAAGAATGCCTCAATCATGTTCATGTATGCAAATGAAAATGTAGCCTCAAAAAGAATCAAGCAAGTTCTAGAGTTAACAAATTCCATGAGTGAAATCACACAAGAAGGAAAAGAATGGCACAAATGCCAAATCCATTCATCAAAAGGCTCAAAACTCACAAGGCATGTATCTATCAAACTTAATCATCAATCCAACATCTAAAACCAAGCATGTGAAATTAAGGATGGAAAACAAGTTATTCAATCATGCTATGAACCTTGAAATGTAATTACTTTAAACTTACAACTTTACAAATTCTATAACATCATTGGAGGGTAATTAAAACAGAAAAATGACAACAAAAACAGAAAAAACAGCAAGAACAACAAACAGAAAAAATTAAAACAGAAAACAACAAATTTACAGAAATAGTAAAGTAATCAACTAAACTAATCAACTAACCTAATCAACTAAACAGAAAACACCTAATCAACTAAACAGAAAACAATAAAGCAACTAAACTATATACAGAAATCCCTCCCCCACACTTAAATTTTACATTGTCCTCAATGTAAAAACTTCAAAAAGTATCAACAGATGACAAGTAATAACAAGCAGTCACATAAGGACAAGTAAAGTAAAAGAGAGAGAAGAAACATCCTTATCAGGGGAGGTAGATGGCATCGTGCAAGTGGACCTCCTCCACTGTGTCCTCCTGAGCGCCCTCATAAAATGGCTTGAGGCGGTGCCCATTCACCTTAAAAGCCTTGCTGGTGGACTCACTCGCTATCTCCACTGCACCATAAGGGAAGACCTTGGTGACAATAAACGGGCCAAGCCACCGAGAACGGAGCTTGCCAGGCATGAGCTTTAAGCGAGAGTTATACAAGAGAACTTTCTGGCCAGCAAAGAACTCCTTCCTCAGCACCATGTTATCATGAAACCGCTTGGTCTTCTCCTTGTAAAGGCGGGAGCTCTCATAAGCATCCAAACGAAGCTCCTCAAGCTCTTGGAGGTGAAGCTTTCTCTGGGACCCGGCTTGACTCAGATCAAGGGTGCACTGCTTGACCGCCCAATAGGCCTTGTGCTCAAGCTCCACTGAAGGCGATGCCCGTTCACCTTGAAAGCCTTGCTGGTGGACTCACTCGTTATCTCCACTGCACTATAAGGGAAAACCTTGGTGACAATAAACGGGCCAAGCCATCGAGAACGGAGCTTGCCAGACATGAGCTTTAAGCGAGAGTTATACAGGAGAACTTTCTGGCCAGCAGAGAACTCCTTTCTCAGCACTATGTTATCATGGAACCGCTTGGTCTTTTCCTTGTACAGGCGGGAGCTTTCATAGGCATCCAAACGAAGCTCCTCAAGCTCTTGGAGGTGAAGCTTTCTCTGGGACCCGGCTTGACTCAAATCAAGGTTGCACTGCTTGACCGCCCAATAGGCCTTGTGCTCAAGCTCCACTGGAAGGTGGCAGGCTTTGCCAAAAACGATCCGGTAGGGAGACATCCCAATAGGTGTCTTGAAAGCAGTCCGGTATGCCCACAGAGCATCCTCAAGTCGCAAACTCCAGTCCTTCCGATTAGGTTGGACAGTCTTCTCCAAGATACGCTTGATTTCCCTGTTGGAGACTTCAGCTTGACCATTGGTCTGAGGGTGGTAAGGAGTGGAAACCTTATACATGACGCCATATTTCTTCATTAAAGCCGCCATGGTCCGGTTGCAGAAATGCGAACCCTGATCACTAATGATGGCCCTAGGAATGCCAAATCTGCAGAAAATGTTTGATCTAACAAAATCCACAACAACTTTAGAATCATCAGTACGGGTGGCTTTCGCCTCCACCCACTTAGACACATAGTCCACAACAAGTAAGATGTAAACAAAACCAAAAGAAACAGGAAAAGGACCCATAAAGTCAATATCGCAGA
This sequence comes from Cercis canadensis, assembly GCA_003255065.1. NCBI lineage: Eukaryota > Viridiplantae > Streptophyta > Magnoliopsida > Fabales > Fabaceae > Cercis > Cercis canadensis. The sequence goes on from QAOA01001170.1 coordinate 11,638, forward strand.
CATCAAAAATCTCACAGAATAACAAAGGCTGCTGGGGCATCTATCTAACAAAATTCACAACAACTTTAGAATCATCAGTACGGGTGGCTGTCGCCTCCACCCACTTAGACACATAGTCCACAGCAAGTAAAATGTAAACAAAACCAAAAGAAACAGGAAAAAGCCCCATAAAGTCAATACCCCAGACATCAAAAATCTCACAGAATAACAAAGGCTGCTGGGGCATCTCATGCCTATGGGAAATGTTCCTGGTTCTCTGACATTGTTCACAAGATTTACAAAATATATGTGCATCCCTAAATAAAGTGACCCAATACAATCCAGAGTCTAAGACCTTCCTAGCTGTACGTTGAGGGCCAAAATGGCCACCACATGCAAAAGTATGGCAAAAGCTAAGAACAGACTGAAACTCACTATCAGGCACACATCTCCTAATAATTTGATCACTGCAAAATTTCCAGAGATAGGGATCATCCCACACATAATATTTTGCCTCACTCTTTAACTTGTCTATTTAGGCACGTGTGAGGTGTGAAGGCAAAGCATGGGCAGCTAAATAATTGACAAGGTCTGCATACCATGGAAACTCACCATGCAGCCCTAACAGCTGCTCGTCAGGAAAGGAATCCTGAATGGGCAGTGGATCAGGATCTCGCTCTATGCGGCTGATGTGGTCAGCAACCAGGTTCTCTGCTCCACTCTTGTCGCGGATCTCCACATCAAATTCTTGAAGCAGCAGCATCCACCTAATCAGTCGTGGCTTGGCATCCGGCTTCTTCAAGAGATATCTCAAAGCTGTATGATCTGAAAACACCACAACCTTCGAATCTATCAAATAAGACCTGAACTTATCTAATGCAAAAACAATAGATAAAAGTTCTTTTTCAGTGGTGGTGTAATTCGCTTGAGCAGCATCCAGAGTTCTCGAAGCATAGTAAACCACATGAGGAACTTTGGCCACTCGCTGCGCCAAGACCGCTCCCAAGGCATAGTTCGAAGCGTCGCACATCAGCTCGAATGGGAGTGTCCAATCAGGTGGCTGAATGACAGGGGTACTGGTGAGAGCTAGCTTCAGGCGGTTGAAAGCTTCCTTGCACTTTTGGTCGAACAGAAACTCCACATCTTTCTGCAGAAGGCTAGACAGCGGAATGGCTATCTTGCTGAAGTCTCTGATAAAGCGCCGGTAGAAACCTGCATGGCCCAAAAATGATCGCACTTCCCGCACGCATGTGGGGTAAGATAAAGCAGTTATAACATCTATTTTAGCAGGATCTACCTCAACCCCTTTTCTAGATACTACATGGCCTAAAACTATACCTTGCTCTACTATGAAATGGCACTTTTCAAAATTTAAGACAAGGTTAGTCTCAATGCAGCGATGTAGTACTCTACCTAGACTACTCAGACAGTCATCAAAAGAAGAACCATAAACAGTAAAATCATCCATAAACACCTCCATGCACTCCTCTAAAAAATCAGAGAATATACTTACCATGCACCTCTGGAAGGTACCAGGGGCATTGCAAAGGCCGAAAGGCATCCGCNTAAGCAAACGTGCCGAAGGGACATGTAAAAGTGGTCTTCTCTTGATCCTCTGGTGCTATATGAATCTGGAAGTACCCAGTGTAGCCATCTAGGAAGCAGTAATGGGATTTCCCAGCTAACCGCTCCAGCATTTGATCGATGAACGGCAGGGGGTAATGATCCTTCCTGGTGGCTTGATTCAGCCTCCTGTAATCGATGCAGACCCGCCAGCTGTTCTGCACTCGGGTAGGCAGCAACTCGTTGTTCTGGTTGGCCACCACTGTCACCCCGGATTTCTTTGGAACGACCTGCACTGGGCTCACCCAAGTGCTGTCAGATATAGGATAAATGATGCCAGCTTGCAGAAGCTTGGTCACCTCCTTCTTTACTACATCCAGGATGAGAGGGTTTAATCGCCTCTGGGGCTGCCGCACTGGTTTAGCGCCATCTTCAAGTAATATGCGATGCATGCATGTAGATGGACTAATGCCAGGAATATCTGCTAATGTCCAGCCAATGGCTCGCTGATGCTCTCGCAGAATGCACAGCAATCTTTCCTCTTGCTCAGGCAGTAAATTGTTGGCCACAATTACTGGAAGCTGCTCTGCAGAGGCTAAATACGCATACTTCAGATGCTTAGGCAGAGGCTTCAACTCTAGCTTGGGTGGCTGCACTGCAGAGGGCAGAAATCTGGGTGGCTGTATGTCAATCTCTGCAGACTGAATCTCCTCCGGAACAGCAGCTGCTGCCAGCTCTGGGGAACCAGAGTTATCATCACAGCAGAGGCCAAATACGCATACTTCAGATGCTTAGGCAGAGGCTTCAGATCTAGCTTGGGTGGCTGCACTGCAGAGGGCAGAAATCTGGGTGGCTGTATGTCAATCTCTGCAGACTGAATCTCCTCCTGAACAGCAGCTGCTGCCAGCTCTGGGGAACCAGAGTTATCATCACGTAAAAAGGTGGAGATCTCAGCACAAATAGCACAGCCAGAATCACCGTCACAATCAGTACAAGATTGGCACTGAATAGAATCATCAAAACCAGCCAAATCTGGTAAGTCAGCGTCAGCACATATATCATGGTAAACATCCTCAACTAAATCATCAATCACATCAATGTGAAAGACAGCATGCTCATCCATGGGATGCTTCATAGTATCAAAAATGTTGAACTGCACAACAGATTCACCAAACTCCATGGATAGAGTTCCTGCATACACATCAATCTTGGTCCGCGCAGTCTTGAGGAATGGTCTGCCCAGAATGAGTGGAGCCTTGCTGGATTGTGACTGTCCTTCCATCTCCAGAATGTAGAAATCGGTTGGAAAGATCAGCTCATCAACTCTGACCAACACGTCTTCAATCAACCCAGCTGGATAAGCACTGCTCCTGTTGGCTAGCTGGATCACAACTCCTGTGGCATTCAAGGGTCCAAGCCCGAGGGAACTGAAAACAGACATAGGCATGACATTGATCGAAGCGCCTAGATCTAGCATGGCATGCTCGAACTTGGAATTGCCTATAACACAGGGGATTGTGAAAGTCCCTGGATCCTTGCACTTCTGAGGCATAGGTTGAATAAGGGCTGAGACATTCTGACTCATGCTAATCCGCTCATTGCCCTTCAGCCTCCTCCTCTGGGTGCACAATTCCTTGAGAAATTTGGCATATCTAGGAATTTGCTTGATAGCATCCAGCAAGGGAATGTTAACTTCCACCTTCCTGAATGTCTCCAGAAGCTCTCTGTCTTTCTCTGCCTCATCTTGCTTCTTGGACAGAGTAGCTCTCTGTGGAAAGGGAAGAGCTACTGCAGGCAGCTTGCTTGCAGGTGTAGGTGCAGATGCAGGGTTGATTGGCTCAGGAACTGCTTCCTCTGCTGGTTGGGACTCACTGGCAGGTTGAGGCTCGGCTGGCTCTTGCAAGGATCTGCCAGACCTCAATGTGATAGCACTCACATTACTCCCGTTTGGATTGGGAATTGTCTGTGAAGGGAGTTTTCCAGAACCCTTGGACTGCAACTGGCTAACTGATGATGCCAATTGTCCAATCTGTGTTTCCAGATTCTGCATGGTGGACTCCGCCCTCTGCTGAAACTGGATGTTGCTGGTGGCCATCTGCTTCACCAGATCTTCCAATGAAGGCTCAGGTTTGGATGTTGACGGGTTGGCTGGCTGCATAGGCTGCTGCTGGAATGGTGGCCTGTTTTGTTGAAACTGGCCCTGCCTGGCTGATTGATATTGGTTCTGTTGTTGCCAAGGTTGCCTATACTGCTGCTGTTGCTGTGGCTGTTGTTGGGAGGACTGCTGTTGTGGTGCTACAGCATTGCCATATCTAAAATTTGGATGATCCCTCCAACCAGGGTTGTAAGTGTTGGAGTATGGATCATATCTAGGCTGCTGCTGCTGTTGGTATGGGGATCGACCAGGAAAAACACCTACTGCAGCTACAGAGGGATCCTGAAATCCAGAATCACCATCTTGTAGGGTAGGGCATGCATCTGTAGGATGTGATGGACAAGCACAAATGCCACACACGCTTGCAGGTTGAGGGGTGGATACTTGTCTCCCCACTGCCAATTGCCTGACCAAGGAGGTCAGCTCGTCAAGTCTGTGCTCCATTCTTTGTTGGTCAGCAAATGACACACCAACTTCATTGACTCCTCTAGTGGAATGAATCATCCGAACACCAAACTGCTGGGAATTCTCTGCCATATTGGAAATTAAATCTCTGGCAGCAGCAGGTGTTTTATCCACTAATGCTCCTCCACTAGCAGAATCAATGTTACTTCTATC
>QAOA01001170.1:29417-51583 GCA_003255065.1 Cercis canadensis
AATTCGAATTAAGCAATTCAAACAGAATATTTCAAAGGATTGAAAGAACTTTGATTAACAACTAAAAGGAAGAACAACAACTCATAATCTCAAAACCAATAATCAGAATAGCAAAACCTGGATTGATATGTTGGATTAGCCCTCCATGAACAAGAGGAGCTGAAGTTCTTACAAAATATCTAAAGAAAACTTAAGAACTAAGGAAAGCACAAAAATCTGTCTAAAATATCTAATGAAAATGTAGCCTAAAAAAGAATCAAGCAAGTTCTAGAGTTAACAAATTCCATGAGTGAAATCACACAAGAAGAAAAAGAATGGCATAAATGCTAAATCCATCCATTAAAAGACTCAAAACTCGCAAGGCATGTATCTATCAAACTTAATCACCAATCCAACATCTAAAACCAAGCATGTAAAATTAAGGATGGAAAACAAGTTATTCAATCATGCTATGAACCTTGAAATGTAATAATTACTTTAAACTTACAACTTCACAAATTCTACAACATCATTGGAAGACAATTAAATCAGAAAATTTTTTCACTTAAAACAAAAAAATAGCAAAGTAAATAAACCAATAAACAGTAAATTAAACAGAAAATATAACTTTTAAAAACAGAATTAAAAACACACACAAAAACAGAAAAATAGCAAAGTAAACCTCCCCCCCACAGTTAAATTTTACATTGTCCTCAATGTAAAAACTTCTAAAAGTAGCAACATATGATAATGAACATCAAGCAAATAAGGACAAGTAAAATAAAATAGAGAGAAGAAACATCCTTATCAGGGAAGGTAGATGGCATCTTGCAAGTGGACCTCCTTCACGATGTCCTCTTTAGCTCCCTCACAGAATGGCGTGCGGCGGTTGAAACCTGCATGTCCAAGAAATGACCAAACTTCTCGCACGCATGTAGGGTAAGATAAAGCAAACATCAAGAACAGAAAATTGAAAATAAAATGAACAGAAAACAGTAACAAAAACAAAGTAGAATTAAAAACAAGACTAGAAAACAAAAAATTCAAAGCAAAAATAGAAAACAGAAATAGAATAGAAAATTCAAAGCAAAAACAGAAAACATAATATAATTACAGTAATATAATCAGAAAATGTACTCCCCTGAAGCTCAAGGTATCAATTTTCCGATTATGTGCAGCAAACACGGCTAGATACCGGGGTTAAAGACCACTCTCACGAAGTCCTGGGTTGCTCCTGTAGAGTCATCTTCTAAAGCCGGAGAATCAGAATCAGAATCAGAATCGGAACCAGAACTAGAACCAGAACCAGAACCAGATTCAGATTCACCAGGATTGCCATCGCTTAAAAATGTAGAAATTTCAGCACAAATAACACAGCTCGTATCACCATCACAAACAACATGTGAAAGACAGAGTGCTCATCCATGGAAGGCTGCATAGGCTCAAAACCTTGGGCCTACAATTGACTCGTTGAGGATGCCAATTGTCCAATCTGGATATCTAAGTTTTGTATGGCGGCCTCTGTCCTCTGCTGGAACTGCATGGTATAAGTTGCCAATTGTTTCACCAAGTCCTCAATTGAAGGTTCAGGTTCTGTGTATGTTGAACTTGGTTGTTGTATAGGCTGCTCAAATGGTTGCCAATATTGTTGTGGAGGCTCTGCATTGCCATATGTCAGATTGGTATAATCTCTCCACTCATAGTCATAGATGTTGAAGGAGGGATCATATGTAGGCTGTTGGGGTTGGTATGATAATTTTCCAGAAAAGACATCGGTTGCAGCTACAAAGGGATCTTGAAATCCATAAACATCATCTTGAAGTGTAGGGCATGCATTGGTGGGATGAGAGGTGCAAGCACATATGCCACAAAATTGGATTGGTTGCATGGCTGGTTCAGGTGCTTGTTGTCTCACTGCCAATTGTCTCACCAAAGTTGTCAATTTATCAAGTTTATGGTCCATCCTCTGTTGGTCAGAAAGTGATACAACAACCTCTTTGACTCTTTTAGTAGTAGGGGAACCTAGTATACACCATGAACAAAAAAAAAGTGACAAACAACAAAACACACAACAAAACACAAAATCACACAAAAAGTGACAAAATTGAACTAAAAGATAAACACAAAAAATGCACAAAACAAAGGCAAAAACACAACAAAATAATTCTAATTAAAGTATCTAAACATTTTTTAAAATTATGAGACCACCACAACTTGAAAACTAGATGAAAATGAAAGTCAAAAATCAAATAAAAAATCTTAAAAAATTGAAAACGTGTTCTAAACGATGGAATTTGGCCAAAATAGGGTAGGGCTCACTGTAAAACAGTGAGTTTTTCTTGTCAGTACATTTTCCTTTAACTGACCAATTCTCAAGTCATTCTGGGCTAAACAATTTCGTACTAAATTTTCTGAAAAATTTGCCTAAAATCACCCGTTTTCACTAAAAACTACCAAGACAAAATAACAAATTGGGGTTTATGAAGGGTTAGCAGTAAATTACACTCCTAATAAGATTGGTCAAAACTAGAATAATCCCCGGCAACGGTGCCAAAATTTGATGAGCTGCCGAGGCTCCTCAAATTAATTAAAGTTTAAGGTCAATTACCTAAGCTACTTGTAGCATAAGGCAGCCCTAAGTCGAACCTAAGGATTATTCTGAGTAGTGAATCATATTTAGAAACATATCAACATGGGGGTTTTGTTTGTTTATGTGATTAACAGAAATTAATGGTAAGTGGTAAAGTTTTAGGGAAAACAACCAATCCAAGTCTTAACTGATTCTGCTTTTAATCCATCCTTGATTTCCAATGATCCATTCAATTATTAACCATGTTCTTGGCCTTAGAAAACATCAAGAAGCCTCTCAGTCCTCTATGGATGTCCACTGGTTAAGCAACCAAAATTCGGAAATAACTAAGACTAAATGAATTAAGCAAACATTCAAGTCTAGTTTTACTTAAGTCCATGATCCAGCCAAGGTAATTAATCCATCCAAAAGCTCAGAAACATTAATTAATCATGCAATCCTCTTTTATCACATGCAATTAAGCAATGAACACATGAATAATCCAAATCCGAATTTAACAATTCAAACAGAATATTTCAGAGGATTTAAAGAACTTAATTAACAACTAAATGAATAACAACAACACATAATCTCAGAATCAAGAATCAAAATAGCTAGAACCTGGATTGATTTGATGATTTAGCACTCCATGAACAAGAGAAGCTAAGTTCTTACAAAATATCTAGAGAGAAAACTTAAAGACTAAGAAAAACTAGAAAGCTGTCTAAAATATCCTAATGCCATAATATGAATTTCGGCTGCCCCTTTGTGCTAATATAGACCTCCAAATTTACATGCACACCCAAATTACCCTTAAGGCACACTTGTTCCCATGGGCCTTAGCTTTAATTGGGCTTTGGTTTGGGCCCATTTGGACTTGTCATGAGAAAGTTAGGCCCATTTAAGTGCCAATAGGTGTCTGGAACCATCAGCAAATTTCGACCGCAAATAATACCATCTTCAATATACAATATGGTGAACTGGTCTTCATAACAATTGAAGCTCTGTCTGTTAGCTTTCTAATGGTACCAGTGTCAAGTCCATATGACATTCACAGCTCAAGTTATGGCCCAAACACTGCATGTAGGTTAGGATCCTGCGACAGCATGCCTTCTCTGGCTTCCAGGTTGCATACGACCTTCTGGATATCCGAATTGGCTTTGGAGCCCTGAAAGAAAGTTGTAGACAATTCTCTCAGATTTCCTACAAGGTATGACTCGGAATTTTTAGACATTCAAAACTCAAGATATGCACGAAACACAGAGACAGCATAAAATGCTCAGTATTGCTGGAAATTGCAATTAGGCACAAATGGATCCAAGGTCATCAAATGAGGTCCAAGTCTACTCAATTTAGCCCAAAAGAGGTCTAAAAGACTAAGTATGAGGGATAACTATTGTATAAAAAGTGTGTTCATCAATATCACAAAGGAACCTATTTCGGTTCGTCCCTGTATCTGACTCGGATTTTTTTACTTGTGGTTCTCTGTATCTGTGAAGGGACTGTTTCCTGGTGAGTTACTATATATGGTCCGGGAACTTGTTTTGCTTAATCCCTGCATCTGCATAGGTTATTTTTCTTGTGGTTCAATGTATTTGGAACGAGACTGCTTCCTGGTAAGTCACTATATCTAGCCCGGGACCTGTTTTGGTTCGTCCATGTATATGACTTGGATACTTTTCTTATATTTCACTGTTTATAGGACGAGATTGCTTCTTGGTAAGTCAATATATCTTGCCCGGGACCCTGTTTCGGTTTGACTCTGTATTTGACTAGGATATTTTTCTCAGGGTTCACTGTATCTTTGACGAGACTGTTCCCCGGTAGGTCACTATTTTTTACCAGGGACCCTGTTTCAGTTCATCCCTGTATCTGACTCGGATTTTTTACTCATGGTTGACTATATCTGGGAAGGGACTGTTTCCTGTTGAGTCACTATATCTGGCCCGGGAACCTGTTTGGGTTAATCCTTGTATATGACACGGTTATTTTTCTTGTTGTTTAAAGTATTTGGAACGAGACTGTTTCCTGGTAAGTTACTATATCTAGCCCGCGACCCTGTTTCGGTTCGTCTATGTGTCTGACTCAGATATTTTTCTTGTGGTTCACTGTTTCTAGGACGGGAGTGTTTCCAGATAAGTCACTATATCTTGCCCGGGATGCTGTTTCGATTTGTCCCTGTAACTGATTAGGATATTGTTCTTAGGGTTCACTGTATCTTTGATGAGACTTTTCCCTGTAGGTCACTATATCTGACCGGGGACCCTGTTTCGGTTTGTCCCTATATCTGACTCAGATTTTTTACTTATGGTTTACTGTATCTGGGAAGGGATTGTTTCCTTGTAGGTCGCTATATTTGACCGGGGACCCTGTTTCAGTTCGTTCCTGTATCTGACTCGAATTTTTTTCTTGTGGTACACTGAACCTGGGAGGGGACTGTTTTCCGCTGAATAACTATATCATGCCCGTCACCCTGTTTCGGTTCGTCTGTGTATCTGACTAGGATATTTTTCTCAGGGTTCACTGTATCTTTGACGAGACTGTTTCCTGGCAGGTCACTATATATATGACCCAGGAACCTGTTTCGGTTCGTCCCTGTATCTGACTCGGATTTTTTTACTTCTATTTCTCTGTATCTGGGAAGGGACTGTTTCCTGGTGAGTTACTATATATGGTCCGGGAACTTGTTTCGGTTAATTCCTATATCTAAATCGGTTATTTTTCTTGTGGTTCAACGTATTTGGAACGAGACTGTCTCCTGGTAAGTCACTATATCTAGCCTGGGAACCTGTTTCGATTTGTCCATGTATCTCACTTGGATATTTTTCTTGTCGTTCACTGTTTCTAGGACGGGACTGTTTCTAGATAAGTCACTATATCTTGCCCTGGACCCTGTTTCGGTTTGTCCCTATAACTGACTAGGATATTTTTCTCAGGGTTCACAGTATCTTTGACGAGATTGTTCCCCTGTAGGTCACTATATCTGACCGGAGACCCTGTTTCGGTTCGTCCCTGTATCTAACTTGGATTTTTTACTTGTGGTTGATTGTATCTGGGAAGGGACTGTTTCCTAGTAGGTCACTATATCTGACCCGGGACCCTGTTTCGGTTCGTACCGGTATCTGACTCAAATTTTTTCCTTGTGGCACACTGAACCTGGGAGGGGACTGTTTCCTGCTGAATAACTATATCTGGCCCATGACCCTGTTTCGGTTCGTCCCTGTATTTGACTAGCATATTTTTCTCAGGGCCACTGTATCTTTGACGAGACTGTTTCCGATAGGTCACTATATTTGACCACGGACCCTGTTTCAGTTCGTCCCTGTATTTGACTCGAATTTTTTACTTGTGGTTGTCTGTATCTGGGAAGGGACTGTTTCCTATTGAGTCACTATATCTGGCCCAGGAACCTGTTTCGGTTAATCCCCGTATCTGACTCAGATATTTTTCTTATGGTTCAATATATTTGGAACGAGACTGTTTCCTCGTAAGTTAGTAAATCTAACCCGGGAACCTGTTTTTGTTTGTCCCTATATCTCACTCAGATATTTTTCTTATAGTTCTCTGTTTCTAGGACGGGACTATTTCCAGGTAAGTCAAAATATCTGGCCCGGGAACTTGTTTCGGTTTGACCCTGTATCTGACTAGGATATTTTTCTCAGGGTTCACTGTATCTTTGACGAGACTGTTCCCCGGTAGGTCACTATTTTTGACCAGGGACCCTGTTTCAATTCGTCCCTGTATCTGACTCAGATTTTTTACTTGTGGTTGACTGTGTCTGGGAAAGGACTATTTCCTGGTGAGTCACTATATCTGGCTAGAGAACCTGTTTGCATTAATCCCTGTATATGACTCAGTTATTTTTCTTGTGGTTTAAAGTATTTGGAACGAGACTGTTTCCTGGCAGGTCACTATATATATGACCCAGGAACCTGTTTCGGTTCGTCCTTGTATTTGACTCGGATTTTTTTTACTTGTATTTCTCTGTATCTGGGAAGAGATTGTTTCTTGGTGAGTTACTATATATGTTTCAGGAACTTGTTTCGGTTAATCCCTGTATCTGAATCAGTTATTTGTCTTGTGGTTAAATGTATTTGGAACAAGACTGTTTCCTGGTAAGTCATTATATCTAGGCCGGGACCCTGTTTCGATTTTTCCATGTGTCTCACTCCGATAATTTTCTTGTGCTTCTCTGTTTCTAGGACGGAACTGTTTCCTGCTAAGTCACTATATCTGGACCGGAAACCTGTTTCGGTTTGTCCCTGTATCTGACTAGGATATTTTTCTCAGAGTTCACTTTATCTTTGACGGGACTATTTCCTGGTAAGTCACTATATCTCACCCGGGACACTGTTTCGGTTCGTACCTGTATCTGACTCAGATTTTTTTCTTGTGGTACACTGAACCTGGGAAGGTACTGTTTCCTACTGAATAACGATTTGGAATGAGACTATTTCCTGGTAAGTCACTATATCTAGCCCGGGAACTTGTTTCGGTTCGTCCATGTATCTGAGTCGAATATTTTTCTTGTAGTTCACTGTTTATTGGACGGAACTGTTTCCTGGTAAGTCACTATAACTTGCCCGGGACCCTGTTTTGGTTTGACCCTGTATCTGACTAGGATATTTTTCTCAGGGTTCACTGTATCTTTGATGAGACTGTACCCTGTAGGTCACTATATTTGACCAGGGGCCCTGTTTCAGTTCGTCCCTATATCTGACTCGGATTTTTTACTTGTGGTTAACTGTATCTTGGAAGGGACTGTTTCCTGTTGAGTCACTATATCTGGCCCGGGAACTTGTTTCGGTTAATCCCTATATCTAACTCGGATATTTTTCTTATGGTTCAATGTATTTGGAACGAGACTGTTTCCTCGTAAGTTAGTATATCTTGCCCGGGACCCTGTTTCGGTTCGTCCCTATATCTCACTCAGAAATTTTTATTGTGGTTCTCTGTTTCTAGGATGAGACTGTTTCCTGGTAAGTCACTATATATGGGACGGGACCCTGTTTCAGTTCGCCCCTGTATCTGACTAGGATAATTTTCTCAGGGTTCACTGTATCGTTGACATGAATCTTTCCTAGTAGGTCACTATATCTGACTCGGGACCCTATTTCGGTTCGTACCGGTATCTGACTCGAATTTTTTTCTTGTGGTACACTGAACCTGGGAGGGGACTGTTTCCTGTTGAATAACTATATCTGGCCCGTGAACCTGTTTCGATTCGTGTCTGTATCTGACTAGGATATTTTTCTCAAGGTTCACTTTATCTTTGACAAGACTGTTTCCCAGCAGGTCACAATATATATGACCCAGGAACCTGTTTCGGTTCGTCCCTGTATCTGACTCAGATTTTTTTTACTTGTATTTCTTTTTATCTGGGAAGGGACTGTTTCTTGGTGAGTTACTATATATGTTCCGGGAACTTGTTTCAGTTAATCCTTGTATCTGAATCAGTTATTTTTCTTGTGGTTCAATGTATTTGGAATGAGACTGTTTCTTGGTAAGTCACTATATCTAGCCTGGGACCCTGTTTCAATTTGACCCTGTATCTGACTAGGATATTTTTCTCAGGGTTAACTGCATCTTTGTTGAGACTGTTCCCGGTAAGTCACTATATTTGACCAGGGGCCCTATTTCAATTCATCCCTGTATCTGACTCAGATTTTTTACTTATGGTAAACTGTATCTGGGAAGGGACTGTTTCCTGTTGAGTCACTATATCTAGCCCTGGAACTTGTTTCGGTTAATCCCTGTATCAAACTCGGATATTTTTCTTGTGGTTCAATGTATTTGGAACGAGACTGTTTCCTCGTAAGTTAGTATATCTTACCCGGGACCCTGTTTCGGTTCGTCCCTGTATCTCACTCAGATATTTTTCTTATGGTTCTCTATTTCTAGGATGTGACTGTTTCCTGGTATGTCACTATATATTGGACAGGACCCTGTTTCGGTTCGTCCCTGTATCTGACTATGATATTTTTCTCAAGGTTCACTGTAATGTTGACATGACTCTTTTCTAGTAGGTCACTATATCTGACCCGGGACCCTGTTTCGGTTCGTATCGGTATCTGACTCGAATTTTTTTCTTGTGGTACACTGAACCTGGGAGGGGATTGTTTCTTGCTGAATAACTATTTTTGGCCCGTGAACCTGTTTCGATTCGTCCCTGTATCTGACTAGGATATTTTTCTCAGGGTTCACTTTATCTTTGACAAGACTGTTTCCTAGCAGGTCACAATATATATGACCTAGGTACCTATTTCGGTTCGTTCCTATATCTGACTAAGATTTTTTTACTTGTATTTATCTGTATTTGGGACGGGACTGTTTCTTGGTGAGTTACTATATATGTTCTAGGAACTTGTTTCGGTTAATCCTTGTATCTGAATCGGTTATTTTTCTTGTGGTTCAATGTATTTGAAACGAGACTATTTCTTGGTAAGTCACTATATCTAGCCCGGGACCCTGTTTCAGTTCGTCCATGTATCTGAGTCTGATATTTTTCTTGTAGTTCACTGTTTATATGACGGGACTGTTTCCTGGTAAGTCACCATATCTTGCCCGGGACCCTGTTTCGGTTTGACCCTGTATCTGACTAGGATATTTTTCTAAGGTTTTACTGTATCTTTGATGAGACTGTTCCCGGTAGGTCATTATATTTGACCAGGGGCCCTGTTTCAGTTCGTCCCTGTATCTGACTCAGATTTTTTACTTGTGGTTGACTGTCTTTGGGAAGGGACTGTTTCCTGTTGAGTCACTATATCTGGCCCGGGAACTTGTTTCAGTTAATCCCTGTATCTAACTCGGATATTTTTCTTGTGGTTCAATGTATTTGGAACGTGACTGTTTCCTCGTAAGTCAGTATATCTTGCCCAGGACCCTGTTTCGGTTCGTCCCTGTATCTCACTCGGATATTTTTCTTGTGGTTCTCTGTTTCTAGGATGAGACTGTTTCCTGGTAAGTCACTATATATGGGACGGGACCCTGTTTCGGTTCGTCCTTGTATCTGACTAGGATATTTTTCTTAGGGTTCACTGTATCGTTGACATGAATCCCAGTATCTAACTCGGATATTTTTCTTGTGGTTCAATGTATTTGGAACGTGACTGTTTCCTCGTAAGTCAGTATATCTTGCCTAGGACCTTGTTTCGGTTCGTCCCTGTATCTTACTTGGATAGTTTTCTTGTGGTTCTCTGTTTCTAAGATGAGACTGTTTCCTGGTAAGTCACTATATATCGGACGGGACCCTCTTTCGGTTCGTCCCTATATCTGACTAGGATATTTTTCCTACGGTTCACTGTATCGTTCACATGACTCTTTCCTAGTAGGTCACTATATTTGACCTAGACCCTGTTTCGGTTTGTACCGGTATCTGACTCAAATTTTTTTCTTATGGTACACTGAACTTGGGAGGGAACTGTTTCCTGCTGAATAACTATATCTGACCTGTGAATCTATTTCGATTCGTCCCTGTATCTGACTAGGATATTTTTCTCTGGGTTCACTTTATCTTTGACGAGACTGTTTCTTAGCAGGTCACAATATATATGACCCAGGAACCTGTTTCGGTTCGTCCCTGTATCTCACTCAAATTTTTTTACTTGTCTTTCTCTGTATATGGGAAGGGACTGTTTCTTGGTGAGTTACTATATATGTTCCGGGAACTTGTTTCGGTTAATCCTTGTATCTGAATCAGTTATATTTCTTATGGTTCAATGTATTTGGAATGAGACTGTTTCTTGGTAAGTCACTATATCTAGCCTGGGACCCTGTTTCGGTTCGTCCATGTATCTGAGTTGGATATTTTTCTTGTAGTTCACTGTTTATAGGACGGGACTGTTTCTTGGTAAGTCACTATATCTTGCCCGGGACCCTGTTTCAGTTTGACCCTGTATCTGACTAGGATATTTTTCTCAGAGTTCACTGTATCTTTGAGGAGACTGTTCCCGGTAGGTCACTATATTTGACCAGGGGCCCTGTTTCAGTTCGTCCCTGTATCTGACTCGAATTTTATACTTGTGGTTGACTGTATCTGGGAAGGGACTGTTTCCTGGTAGGTCGCTATATCTGACCTGGGACCCTGTTTCGGTTCGTACTGGTATCTGACTCAAATTTTTTTCTTTTGGTACACTGAACCTGGGAGGGGACTTTTTCCTGCTGAATAACTATATCTGGCCAGTGAACCTGTTTCGATTCGTCCCTGTATCTGACTAGGATATTTTTCTTAGGGTTTACTTTATCTTTGACGAGACTGTTTCCTGGCAGGTCACTATATATATGACGCAGGAACCTGTTTCGGTTCGTCCCTGTATCTGACTCGGATTTTTTTACTTGTATTTCTCTGTTTCTTGGTGAGATACTATATATGTTCCGGGAACTTGTTTCGGTTAATCCTTGTATTTGAATCGGTTAGTTTTCTTGTGGTTCAATGTATTTGGAATGAGACTGTTTCTTGGTAAGTCACTATAGCTAACCCAGGACCCTGTTTCGGTTCGTCCATGTATCTGAGTCGGATATTTTTCTTGTAGTTCACTCTTTATAGGACGGGACTGTTTCCTGCTAAGTCACTATATCTTGCCCGGGAACCTGTTTCGGTTTGACCCTGTATCTGACTAGGATATTTTTCTCAGGGTTCACTGTATCTTTGATGACACTGTTCTTGGTAGGTCACTATATTTGAGCAGGGACCCTGTTTCAGTTCGTCCCTGTATCTGACTTGGATTTTTTACTTGTGGTTGACTCTATCTGGGAAGGGATTGTTTCCTGTTGAGTCACTATATCTGGCCCGGGAACTTGTTTCGGTTAATCCCTATATCTAACTCGGATATTTTTCTTGTGGTTCAATGTATTAGGAACGAGACGGTTTCCTCGTAAGTCAGTATATCTTGCCCGGGACCCTGTTTCGGTTCGTCCCTGTATTTCACTAGGATATTTTTCTTGTGGTTCTCTGTTTCTAGGATGAGAATGTTTCCTGGTAAGTCACTATATANAGGGAGCCTGTTTCAGTTCGTCCCTGTATCTGACTCGGATTTTTTACTTGTGGTTGACTGTATCTGGGAAGGGATTGTTTCCTGTTGAGTCACTATATCTGGCCCGGGAACTTGTTTCGGTTAATCCCTTTATCTAACTCGGATATTTTTCTTGTGGTTCAATGTATTAGGAACGAGACGGTTTCCTCGTAAGTCAGTATATCTTGCCCGGGACCCTGTTTCGGTTCGTCCCTGTATTTCACTAGGATATTTTTCTTGTGGTTCTCTGTTTCTAGGATGAGAATGTTTCCTGGTAAGTCACTATATATGGGACGGGACCCTATTTCGGTTCGTCCCTGTATCTGACTAGGATATTTTTCTCAAGGTTCACTGTATCGTTGACATGACTCTTTCCTGGTAGGTCGCTATATCTGACTCGGGACCCTGTTTCGGTTCGTACCGGTATCTGACTCAAATTTTTTTCTTGTGGTACACTTAACCTAGGAGGGGACTATCTCTTGCTGAATAACTATATTTGTCCAGTGAACCTGTTTCGGTTCGTCGCTGTATCTGACTAGGATATTTTTCTCAAGGTTCACTTTATCTTTGACGAGACTGTTTCCTAGCAGGTCACAATATATATGACCCAGGAACCTGTTTCGGTTCGTCCCTGTATCTGACCCAGATTTTTTTACTTGTATTTCTCTGTATCTGGGAAGGGATTGTTTCTTGGTGAGTTACTATATATGTTATGGGAACTTGTTTCAGTTAATCCTTGCATCTGAATCGGTTATTTTTCTTGTGGTTCAATGTATTTGGAACGAGACTATTTTTTGGTAAGTCACTATATCTAGCCCGGGACCTTGTTTCGGTTCGTCTATGTATTTGACTCGGATATTTTTCTTGTAGTTCACTCTTTATAGGACGGGACTATTTCCTGGTAAGTACTATATCTTGCCCGGGACCCTGTTTTGGTTTGACCCTGTATCTGACTAGGATATTTTTCTAAGGGTTCA
Source organism: Cercis canadensis (assembly GCA_003255065.1). Classification (NCBI taxonomy): domain Eukaryota; kingdom Viridiplantae; phylum Streptophyta; class Magnoliopsida; order Fabales; family Fabaceae; genus Cercis; species Cercis canadensis. The sequence continues at coordinate 41,954 of QAOA01001170.1, forward strand.
CTGTATCTTTGATGACACTATTCCCGGTAGGTCACTATATTTGACCAGGGACCCTGTTTCAGTTCGTCCGTATATTTGACTCGGATTTTTTACTTGTGGTTGACTGTATCTGGGAAGGGACTATTTCCTGTTGAGTCACTATATCTGGCCCGGGAACTTGTTTTGGTTAATCCCTGTATCTAACTCGGATATTTTTCTTGTGGTTCAATATATTTAGAACGAGATTGTTTCCTCATAAGTCAGTATATCTAACCCGGGAACCTGTTTTGGTTTGTCCCTATATCTCACTTGGATATTTTTCTTATGGTTCTCTGTTTCTTGGACGGGACTGTTTCCAGGTAAGTAACTATATCTGACCCGGGAACTTGTTTCGGCTTGACCTTGTATCTGACTAGAATATTTTTCTCAGGGTTCACTATATCTTTGACGAGATTGTTCCCCTATAGGTCACTATATCGGACCGGGGACCCTGTTTCAGTTCGTCCCTGTATCTAACTTGGATTTTTTACCTGTGGTTGACTGTATTTGCGAGGGGACTGTTTCCTAGTAGGTCATTATATCTGACCCGGGACTCTATTTCGGTTCGTACCTATATCTGACTCGGATTTTTTCCTTGTGGTACCCTGATCCTGGGAGGGGACTGTTTCCTGCTGAATAACTATATTTGGCCCATGACCCTGTTTCGGTTCGTCCCTGTATCTGACTAGGATATTTTTCTCAGGGTTCACTGTATCTTTGACGAGACTGTTCCCGGTAGGTCACTATATTTGACCAGGGAACCTGTTTCAGTTCGTCCCTGTATCTGACTCAAATTTTTTACTTGTGGTTGACTATATCTGGGAAGGGACTGTTTCCTGGTGAGTCACTATATCTGGCCCGGGAACCTGTTTGCGTTAATCCCTGTATATGACTCGGTTATTTTTCTTGTGGTTTAAAGTATTTGGAAAGAGACTGTTTCCTAGTAAGTCACTATACCTAGCCCGCGACCCTGTTTCGGTTCGTCCATGTATCTGACTCGGATATTTTTCTTGTAGTTCACTGTTTCTAGGATGGGACTGTTTCCAGATAAGTCACTATATCTTGCCCGGGACGCTATTTCAGTTTGTCCCTGTAACTGACTGACTAGGATATTTTTCTCAGGGTTAACTGTATCTTTGACGAGACTGTTCCCCTGTAAGTCACTATATCTGACCGGGGACCCTGTTTCGGTTCGTCCCTGTATCTGACTCGGATTTTTTACTTGTGGTTGACTGTATCTAGGAAGGGACTGTTTCCTGGTTGGTCACTATATTTGACCCTGGACCCTGTTTCAGTTCGTACCTGTATCTGACTCAGATTTTTTTCTTGTGGTACACTGAACCTGGGAGGGGACTGTTTTCTGCTGAATAACTAAATCATGCTCGTGACCCTGTTTCGGTTCATCCATGTATCTGACTAGGATATTTTTCTCAGGGTTCACTGTATCTTTGACGAGACTGTTTCCTGGCAGGTCACTATATATATGACCCAGGAACCTGTTTCGGTTCATCCTTGTATCTGACTAGGATTTTTTTACTTGTATTTCTCTGTATCTGGGAAGGGATTGTTTCTTGGTGAGTTACTATATATGTTTCAAGAACTTGTTTCGGTTAATCCCTGTATCTGAATCGGTTATTTTTCTTGTGGTTCAATGTATTTGGAACAAGACTATTTCCTGGTAAGTCACTATATTTAGCCCGGGACCCTGTTTCGGTTTTTCCATATATCTCACTCTGATAATTTTCTTGTTGTTCTCTGTTTCTAAGATGGGACTGTTGATGAGCTGCCGAGGCTCTTCAAATTAATTAAAGTTTAAGATCAATTACCTAAGCTACTTGTAGCATAAGGCAACGCTAAGTCGAACCTAAAGATTATTCTGAGTAGTGAATCATATTTAGAAACATATCAACAGGGGGGTTTTGTTTGTTCAAGTGTTTTACAGAAATTAATGGTAAGTGGTAAAGTTTTAGAGAAAACAACCAATCCAAGTCTTAACTAATTCTAATTTTGATCCATCCTTGATTTCCAAGGATCCATTTAATTATTAACTATGTTCTTGGCATTAGAAAACATCAAGATGCCTCTCAGTCCTCTATGGATGTCCACTGGTTAAGCAACCAAAATTCGGAATTAACTAAGACTAAATGAATTAAGCAAACATTCAAGTCTAGTTTTACCTAAGTCCATGATCCAACCAAGGTAATTAATCCATCCAAAAGCTTAGAAACATTAATCAACCATACAATCCTCTTTTATCATATGCAATTAAGCAATGAACACATGAATAATCCAAATCCGAATTAAGCAATTCAAACAGAATATTTCAAAGGATTGAAAGAACTTGATTAACAACTAAATGAATAACAACAACACATAATCTTAAAACCAATAATCAGAACAGCTAAAACCTGCATTGATTTGATGAATTAGCCCTCCATGAACAAGAGAAGCCAAGTTCTTACAAAATATCTAGAGAGAAAACTTAAAGACTAAGGAAAGTTCAAAAGCTGTCTAAAATATCTAAATGACTTAATATGAATTTCGGTTGCCCCTTTGTGCTGATATAGACCTCTAAAATTACATGCACACCCAAATTGCCCTTAAGGTACACTTGTTCCCATGGGCCTTAGCTTTAATTGGGCTTTGGTTTGGGCCTATTTGGACTTGTCATGAGGAAGTTAGGCCCATTTAAGTGCCAATAGGTGTCTAGAACCATCAGCCAACTTCGACCGCAAATAATATCATCTTCAATATAAAATATTTTGAACCAGTCTTCATAACTATTGAATCTCTGTCTGTTAGCTTTCCAATGGTACCAGTTTCAAGTCTATATGACATCTACAGCTCAAGTTATGGCCCAAACACTGCATGTAGGTCAGGATCCTGCGACAACATGTCTTCTCTGGTTTCCAGGCTGCATATGACCCTCTGGACGTCTGAATTGGCTTTGGAGCCCTGAAAGAAAGTTGTAGAAAATTCTCTCAGCTTTCCTACAAGGTATGACTCGGAATTTTTAGACATGCAAAACTCAAGATATACATGAAACACAGAGACAGCATAAAATGCTCAGTATTGCTGGAAATTGCAATTAGGCACAAATGGATCCAAGGTCATCAAATGAGGTCCAAGTCTACTCAATTCAGCCCAAAAGAGGTTTAAAAGACTAAGTATAAGGGATAACTATTGTATAAAAAGTATGCTCATCAAATTCTCCCACACTTAGCTTTTGCACGTCTCGGGCAAACTAGAATTCCAAAACTAAGAAAAACAAGAACAAGGAAACAAAAAGAAATTTAAAAACTAAAGGATCACCTCCCAATGATATTTAAGATATGCAAAAGTTCATACCACAAGTAAGATGAGCAATTAAAGATTCAAGGAAGTCACAGCATTCATGAAATAAAATTTCTTCTCATCCAAAATCAACAAACAAGGTAACTTCAATTGGAAAGCATAAGTCAAGAATGATAGATCCTCACAAGATATACTCTCAGTCCCTCAAGTGTTTAGAAATTAGGTACTTCACTCAATCAAACTCATGAAGAGATGCACTACCACAAGCTTGTTTATCTTCCACTTCTCCACTACTTAAACAAATGCACACACAAATTAAGAGGACTTTATTTAAGGTTGTAATAAGGCCAAGGTAAAGGTAAAGGAATGAATCAAAATGGATATCACAAGGTAAAAACTCAAAGAGAATAAAAGAACATTGGAGAGGAACTCAAATGACAAGCATTAAATTCCAAGTGTGTAAAGCATATTCTCCTTCCTTTGCACATATTCTTTCCTTTTCTTTTCCTTTTCCTTTTTCACAATTCAAATTTTTTTTTTCTCTTTTTTTCAAAACCAATTGGCTCTTTTTTTCTTTCTTTCACATAATACTTTACACATTAGAATTCACAACCTCCACATTTGTACTATTAATTACCCACAAGCATAAGAGCTCCTCCAAGATAATGAACCAATGCTCTCCCATTCCCTAAGGTAAGGTAACAACATGGTATTTTTGTACATAGGCATTGACGGGTGCCGAACCATACAAAATTAAACTACTAATTACAACTAAATTGTAGTATAGGATGCAACCAGTGTCGTCTCCCAAGGATTCACCAAAACAACTAATCTTTGAAGAACTTAAGCAAGAACAGAATAAGGGAGTTTGTGTTGAATGCAATATATTAAGAATTAAGGAAACAGTAAACTGAATTTATTAAATAAGAGAAAACGCAATCAACTCAAGCAGGCAACCAAACCTTAATCCATCCTTGTTCACTAAAGATAAACTAGATCTGATTTAATTCCTGGTTAAGTGTTACCTGGAACCCCTAACAATAACACTTAGAATTCCTACTGATTTACCAATCAGGATTCAATTAATCATGGAATTAAGACTCTAGGCAACCGCTCTATATTAAATCAAACCCAGTTGAAGCACAGGAATTCTGGATTGTCAAGTTTAGCTCCTCTTGAATTGATTACAAACGAACTTAGCCCTCCATTGATGGCTTAAACATAAGGCAAAAGTAGAAAAAACGAACTCAGAAAATAGGAGGCAACAGCAGCTTAAGGAATTTCGTATCTCTCTGGTTGTGTATGATTTGCCTCAACAACTTGAGAATATATACTAGCTGGCTGCCTCCTCTAGGTTTCCTAATGGTTTCCTAATTACAAAATAAACCTAGTTTCCTAAATTATTAATGGTAAAAACATGATCAAGCCCTAGTGTCATGTGTGCTGGCCCAAAAAACAGATATTGGCCCAAATAAACATGCTCTAGTCCAATAGGTAGCCCTAAGGAAAGGAATCAGTCAATGCTGGGCGGAGCAAAAAATCTGGACTACTTGCACGCGAATTTCAGTTGTCCAGACTTGAGAATCAGCTTCTTGGATCTGCATATAAAATTTGGAATTTTCTGTTAGCTTTCCAAAGAAACTGGAATCACATCAATCGGACATCTGTAGCAAAAGATATGGTAAAAAATGTAAGCAGTACCAGAATTTAACAGTTAAGCAATTAAAATCTACAAGCACCAACAAGTCCAAATCTACAAAACATGTCTAAAAGCCATAAAAATCACTAGAAACACACACTAAAAGACTAAGTATAAGGGAAACAAATAGTATAAAATAATGTGTTATCAGGCATATAATGAGCTAAGATCAAAGACAGGCAAATAGGCTCAATGGGGGTAATCAAAAGGAAATAATACAAGGTTGGCTATTTGGCAAAGTAGCTAAATCAAGAAAGAATGCCTCAATCATGTTCATGTATGCAAATGAAAATGAAGCCTAAAAAAGAATCAAGCAAGTTCTAGAGTTAACAAATTCCATGAGTGAAATCACACAAGAAGGAAAAGAATGGCAGATTTGCTAAATCCATTCACCAAAAGCTCAAAATCTCACAAGGCATGCATGTATCTATCAAACTTAATCACCAATCCAACATCTAATTCAATCACATGAAGAAGGGGAGAAGCAGTAATTCAAATTAAATTAAATCAAACCCGGTTGAAGCACAGGAACTCTGGATTGTCAAGTTTGGCTCCTCTTGAGTTGATTACAAACGAACTTAGCCCTCCATTGATGGCTTAAACATAAGGCAAAAGTAGAAAAAACAAACTCAGAAAATAGGAGGCAGCAGCAGCTCAAGGAATTTCGTATCTCTATGGTTGTCTATGATTTGCCTCAACAACTTGAGAATATATACTAGTTGGCTGCCTCCTCTAGGTTTCCTAATGGTTTCCTAATTACAAAATAAACCTAGTTTCCTAAATTATTAATGGTAAAAACATGATCAAGCCCTAGTGTCATGTGTGCTGGTCCAATACGTAGATGTTGGCCCAAATAAACATGCTCTGGTCCAATAGGTAGCCCTAAGGAAAGGAATCAGTCAATGCTGGGCGGAGCAGAAAATCTGGACTGCTTGCACGCGAATTTCAGTTGTCCAGATGTGAGAATAAGCTTCTGGGCTCTTCATATGAAATGTGTCATTTTCTGTCAGCTTTCAACGAAACTGGAATCACATCAATCGGACATCTGGAGCAAAAGATATGGTGAAAAACGTAAGTAGTGCCAGAAGTTAACAATTAAGCAATTAAAATCTACAAGTACCAACAAGTCTAATTCTACAAAACATGTCTAAAAGCCATAGAAATACTAGAAACACACACTAAAAGACTTAGTATAAGGAAAACAAATAGTATAAAATAATATGTTATCAAATTCCCCCACACTTAGCTTTTTGCACTCCTTGGTAAAATCACAAGAAACAAACTAACTAGAATAAGAAAAAGAAAACAGTTCTCCAATCAAATCAAGAATACAAAGATTAAGGTAAGAAAACAATTCAAACTTTAAAGAATAGCAACACTCATGGAATAATATCTCTTGACAACTAGAGAACACACAACATGGCAATTTCATTTAATAGGAATGAGTCAAAGTAGATAGCCTCTCACAAGATAAATAAATGCTCTCAATTCTCTCAAGTGTCTAAGGTAAGTATTTCTCTCCAATCATCCTATCAAAATCACACTACCATAAGCTTTTTCACTTTCTCAGTCTCCACTACCTATGTCACATACATAACACAAATCAAAACAACTTTTAAAGGGTTGTAATGGGGAAAGGTAAAGGGATGTCAATAATATGGAAAAATGGCTAAAGCACACAAGGAATCACAAAGAGCATCTAATTATGGAGAATTTCAAGTATTTTATGCATCTTGACTTTGGGCTTCAACTCATTTTTTTCTTTTCCCAAAAAAACTTTATTCTCTTGTTGTTGCTGTATTTTTTTCATTTTTTTTTTTGAAGCGTAACACTTAACAATTTCAGCCACAACTTGATGCTTTGTTTTTGTAAGAATTTACTCCCTTTTTATTCAATGCAATGCTCTGCAATTCCTAAGGGTTGGGTAGGACATGGTTTTACACTTAGGCTTGCAATGAGCTACACATGAAAGAAAGGATCATTAGGCTCAAAAAGGGGTAATCAAAGGATAAAATCAAGGTTAGCTATTTGGTCTAGTAGCTTCTCAAAGAAAGGAATGCCTTAATCACTTTTATGCATGCATGTGCAAATGTAATCTCAACTAAGAAACAGAACAAGTTCTAGAGTATCAAATTGATAGATGAAAACACATAAGAAAGAATCATAACATATAGCTCAAATCCTCACAGCTTATAAGACTACCAAGAATCAACTCATCCAAATCAAATTTTGTTGCCATATCACTTAAATCTAAGAAGCAAGATAATTGTCCACTCATGTTGTAGCACTTTAGAATCAAAATTGCTTCAAACTATTCTCTTCACAACTCTTAAATTAATTGGAAAGAACTAGAAAATTCTAAAAATAAAACAAAAAATAGCAAACCTAAAAGAAAACAGAAACCATAAAAATAGCACAGTAGGCTAATCCCTCCCCCACACTTAAATTTTTACAGTGTCTTCAATGTAAAAGCTTAACAATTATCACCAATCGAAAAGGACAAGTAAAATAAAAGAGAGAGAAGAAACATCCTTATCAAGTGAGGAAAATAGCTTCGTGCACGAATCGAATTCCTTTATCAGTTAGCAACCAAGTTCATTCCTTTATTTGCAACAAGCAAAGCAAGATACCTGGGTCAAAGACCACTCTCACAAAGCCCTTAAAAGACAAAACAAAGCTGAAAATCTTATAAATAACATGAAAGCATAAAAATATATNGTGAGGAAAATAGCTTCGTGCACGAATCGAATTCCTTTATCAGTTAGCAACCAAGTTCATTCATTTATTTGCAACAAGCAAAGCAAGATACCTGGGTCAAAGACCACTCTCACAAAGCCCTTAAAAGACAAAACAAAGCTGAAAATCTTATAAATAACATGAAAGCATAAAAATATATATGGGCATAAAAGAAATAATGAAGCCAACAATGTAAAACTAGAAGCAGCTAAACTTAGCTCTTGACTTAAAAATTCAGCAAAGCAAGCATTCAAAAGATCACCAAGAGAAATGTGTAGCAAACAATTTACAATCCTACCTAAAGCATGAGAAACATGAAAAATCTTGTTAAGTATATACAACCATGCATGGTCCTTATATAAAAATTTAAAAGAAAGTGAATAATCATATACTACAAATCTAAGTCTATAACAGTCATACTTGAGCTCATCCTTACAAAATACACTAGTGTCATGCAACATGTTGTTCATGCAAGGCTCAAGATGACACTTAGATTCTTGCAAAGAATTGGCAAATAGCAACATCTCTTGCTCCCCATTCGAAGAATAGCTTGGTCTATGGTTGACTTGGAGAGCCCATGTATTACCTGCACTTATTCCACCAACATCAAAATATTCACTTGCAACTAAGGTTCTAACATGATCTATACCTAGTGCTCTAGCATGTGAAGAAGTAAGAAGCATGAAATCACCTAACCCTTTAATATTAGTGCTTAAATCATCACATGCATGCACCATAACTACAAGCTTAGGGTCATGTCGGAACAACTTTTTAGCAAGCTCACAATTAAAATCAAGTTGTGTTAAAGTAGGAAAGAGTGTAGAATTGACCGTAGGACCCTTGTCAGGTTCATTTTGGGTTGTCTCTTGAGAGTCTTCTTCAAAATCTATAGAATGAGATTCAGCAGAATCTCCAGAATTATCATCTCTCAAGAATGCAGAAATCTCAGCACACACAGCACATGGTATTTCACCATCACAATCAGCACATGATTGGCACTGCACAGGATCATCAAAACCAACACAATTAGAAAAATCAGCACCTAACTCATTGTAGACCTCTTCGATGAAATCCTCCTCTGTCTTCTTGGATTGAGTGGCTCTCTCGGATTCTAGGGTCACTGAATCAGGGACAACTTTCTCTGTTGTCTGTGGCTTGTTTGTAGGTTGAGGTTCAATTGATTCTGGCATAGAATTTTTAGTTGGTTCTAAAATTATCTGTGAAGTAATTATTTTAGAACCTTGGAGCAGCAGTTGACTCACTGAGGATGCCAATTGTTCAACCTGAGTCTCTAAATTTTGCATGGTGGCCTCTGTCCTCTGATGGAACTGAATGGTATGAGTGGCCAATTGCTTCACCAAATCCTCAATTGAAGGTTCAGGTTCTATGCATGTTGGACTTGGTTGTTGCATAGGTTGCTCGAACGGTTGCCAATACTACTGTGGTGGAGTTGCATTGCCATATATCAAATTGGTATGATCTCTCCAATCAAGGTTATAGGCATTGAAGTATGGATCATATATAGGCTGTTGCCATGCAGCTACAAAAGGATCTTGAAATTCATAATCATCATCCAGAAATGTAGAGCGTGCATTGGTAGGATGAGAGGTGCTAGAACAAATGCTACAAAATTGGACTGGTTGTTGATGTTAGGCCATTGTGAACTGTCTCACCAATAAGGATAGTTCATCAATGCTATGTTTCATCCTCTATTGATCAGCAAGTGATGCAACAACCTTTTTCACTCTTATAGTAGAATGAGAACCTAACATGAGTAGAAAGATAACAAAACACCAAAATACACAAGGACAAAAGAAACAATAAAACAGTGAAAGGAAATAACTAAAATCAAAACACACTAAATGCACTAAACAAAAGCAAAA
>QAOA01001172.1:0-26139 GCA_003255065.1 Cercis canadensis
TAAAAATAAGGTTAAACTACCTCATTATTTACTATTTAGGGGGACTGAGGGGGAGGGCTGGGAAGTTTAGAGATGTTGGATTCAGTCTTCTATGCAGTTAAGAAAATTTATTTTTCCCACTTTGAATATAGCCGCTAACCCTTGTAACTCCCACTCCCCATCTACAAACTACCTCGTTAGGTACCAACTAGTGGGGAATGTTTGGAGATGTTCAATTCTATTTTCTATATAGTTACATGAATCCATTTTTCACCGAGTCTGGCCTCTAACCCTTGTCATGCCACCACCTTCCCCAAGGATAACTTAAGACTTTACAGAAATTAGGTTAAGCAATGGCATTAGTGATGATGGGCATCTAGTTTCTAACTACTAAATCCTTCCCATCACCAAGCAATGGCATTACGCTGCAGGTGGAGTTGAAGATACCTCAGATAACTTTGTGGTGGATCGTCAACTGCTCGGAACAGAAATATTCCTTTTACTTGTCTCTCATTCACCTTGATGATTTTCTGGTGAGTTGCATTTGTGATAATACCAACCAATGCGGATGGAATAAATTTACTTACATTAATTTCAAGTTTTGGTTAAAGGATAAAAATATTGACATTGGTATGGTTCCATTGAATCTATCATCTCAATGCTGTTTTAAGTCCTGTTTTTCTATGTAGTAATTACCTTTTCAAACCAAAACAACTAAACTCATAGCTTGATTGAAAAACTGGTTGTTTGCAAGAACCACTTTGTTGCTGGACCACGATCCAATGACAAAAAGACTTACTACAAGAGTAAGTAATGCAGAAACTTTTCAATAATGCACACAACATTTCAATAACTCTGTTGTATGACAAAATCAACATTTAACTGGTTTTGATGAAACTTTTTTTTCCTGCAACTTAGATTTTATCACATATTACAATTGAGGATTATTGTGGAACAGAGGTTTAAATGTCATTGTTCTTAAAGATATATAAGCGGCCATTTATTTTTTGGACAATTTACTTGTATTGGTTCATGGAAAAAAATATTTTGTATTATGAATATACTTCTACATCATACTAATATTGTGGAAGTAAAATTGTCCTAATCTGAGCAATAATCTAAACATAGCTGTAATTTTTGTAAGGATTATATCTATAACTTGTATCAATCAGAGTAAAGGCAAGCAGTAGTCAGTTTCTGGTCTTGCAGCTCTTTATCACGCTCACTAGCTGACTCAATTCAGTGATCAATAGGAGAGAACTTGATCCAGAATCCAATTTCTTTGATTCATATCCACTGTCTTTAACTTCTCTACTGTAAGAAGTTTCGAAGTCTATTATTCATTTCAACCATGTGAACTTTTATTATGCTGCATGTTTCATTTGTAAAACAAAATAAGAAAGGAATAAAATGAGAGGAAAAGAATTGACAATGAATTTAGACTATAATCATCAGTTGGACAGTCTAGTGCTAATCTCTTGGTACTTAGATTTTAAGATGATTTGTTGGAGACTTCTATGAGAGAAAGCACTAGCGACTATATGAACAAAATGGAAAATGCATATTCTTTGTAACTCTTTGCTGGTATGGACCAATATAATGCATCTCATTCAATAGCCTTAGATTTAATGTAAATAAATTGCAAGTAATCATGGAGCCATTTGTATCATAACAAATCAAAAACAGTCATGAGTCAATTTATTTCATTGAAAAGAAAATTTCAACATGAAATCTACAATTGAGTTCATTCTGTTTTATTAGATATAAGTCAAGGACCATATCGCATAGCTTGTTTTATTCTGACCAAAGTAAATTTAAGTAAAAAGTATCTGTATAATTATTTAACCACTGCCATTCTAAAGAAAATGATTTATCATTCTAACTTGGCATTGCATCTTGAAAGGTACATTTAATATCACAAGAACTGCAACAGCACACATCATCTTTTCCTCCCATTAGCTTCTCACAGAAGACCTATCGGTTTTTACAAGAGATAAAGAAAGTTAGCAGCTTCCAATAACGCTTCCTTTGAGAAAAGAGATTGCAAGTATCAGTATCATCATTTGCTAATTTGTTTAACTGATATCCAATGCAGAAATAACAGCAAAAGTTTTCCCCTCAACTGGGGTAATTCAGTGTGAATCAATCTCATTGATACAGCATTTACAAAAGATAGAAACAAGTTGGAAATTAATCCAGAATTTTCATGGTTAGTAACTCCTCCTTGTATGAAGTTATTAACGCACTAGTTGGATGAAATAAGTGAGCCTGTCAGAGTCTAAAAGTCGTGGTGTTTATGTTAGTGTTCGTTACTTTAAGTGTGTGGTTAGTGATAAAATAGGAGTCCTATCTATGTAAGATGTATACCAAGTTCTCTTCCTATCAATAAAATGTAGGCTTAACTAAAGTTTTAGTCTCTCTATTTTAACAAACGATTTGGTCCTCTTTCCTTTTATTTTTATAAAATGAGCAATTTTACATAAGAAAATAAAAGCTCAATGTGACCGTGTATATAGGAGATGACAAATGTGCTTATATCACTCCCAATTGTTCCTTATTAGCATCATTATGGGAAACCCTAATAAGGATATTCCAGAACAATCTCCAATCAGCCTCATCAATGAAAATTATGTATAAGGATATGGGCCCCACTTAATTTTAATACAGTGGAACCTTGAACAATGAGTAGAGTTTCAGGTTGGCTCAGTCCACACCAACTTTTTGTAGAATATGACTGCACATGAATTTCTCCGCCAATCACCAGAGGAAAATATGTAATTGATCCAGCTGCGTCCATAATAACTCCACCAGCACACAGTAGTTACTTCACCAATTCTTTTATGCACCAGCTCTATTAAACAAAAGTTTCTCAACCAACCACCATAGGAAAAGTTGTAACTGATCCAGCTGCAAACAAAATTACTTCATTAACACAGCAATTAATTCGCCCTTTGTTTTATCTACCAGCTGTATTTTAACAAGAATTTTTCCACCAACCACAAGAGGATAAGATGTATATGATCCAACTATGCCATAAATGACGCCACCAGCACACAACAATTAACTTGCCCATTGTTTTATCTGCCTGCTGCATTAGAAACAAAAAGCCAGTGTCATTATTTTCTCACCCAGCTGCACAACCATCTATATATAAACCCTTGCTCTTAGGTTTATCACTCTCATTCTTACATTCCCTCAAAATTAGGCATGGTGGTCTTGGAGGAGGATAATGACTGGAAGGAGGATAAAGACCTACTTTGCTGCACCAAATCTCTTCCTGTAGAAGAAGCTGTAATGGTAATGTTTGAAGACACCGCTATTGTTGCTAAACGTAGGTACATATCTCACTTTCACTTTATCTTCCGGTCTTTTTTGTTTATCTCAATTTATATATGTGGTATGATTTCGCTTATAAGGATTCTCTTATCTATCAAATTCACTCCTCCATTGCAGCTGCAGCTAGAAACTGCTCCTCTAGCTTCTTTCTTCTTGGTTCGCCACCTATGATGCCTCGGTGTTATGTTCAAGATTTCGTTGTAATTGTGTCAAGTGAACGAAGAAGACTTGGCATCTGGCTGCACTCTAATCGACTGTGGGGGTTTGATTGTTCCATCTTTATTTGAGTGATTAACAATAGGGGAAAAAGGAAAACAGAAAGAGTTGTATGGCTAGCTGCTAATTAAGCAGACTGTTGGAGAAATTTTGGAGATGAAAATGTTGACGTACCATTATGATTGTGATTGTGACTGTTTTATAAGAAATTAAAAGAAAAAAAAATCCACATACAGCAATGCAAAGATGTATTTATCTGATTCTGCAATTTATAATAAAGCAATTCATTTTAGTATTACCTATGATAGTGTGAAGTAGTGTAGTGGCAAGATCCAGGGCTAGACGCAACTACTCCTCTATCAATTGTACATATCTGTATCATAATCTTATTGTCTTGACTTTGCATAGTACAATACTAGAGTTAAATGTTACTGTAATTTCAACGGCACTGCACATGATTTTCCATGGATCTTCAGCACATCATTGTTTATTTGGTCTCACTTGAGGTTTTTTTTTTTTTTTTTGTTACTCTTAATATGTTCAACTATGCAAATGTGCGATAGATACCACACACGAACTTAAACCAGCCGTTTCGACTTCGGACACTAGGTGATATGTGACAATAGCTATGAATCATTCTATAAAAGCGAACCTGAATGTGTTAGTTTTGATTTGTTATACATTGCCATTGATATTTGATGTGTCTACTATTTTATTTTTTATTATTTGTTATACTTGGAATTATCTTTTTCTTGTTATCAGTAGCTGCATTTCCAGCCAATTCCTGCCTCTGCATCCTGAATACATATCCAACCATGCCAAAACCAGATGTAGAAATGCAAACATCACTCACTCACCAAGGAATGTAATAGCAAGATCTACCAGCATATACAAGTAATATCAGCATACATGTACTTAGTTAGAAACAATTCCCTAATTAAGCTCACACATTCCATATGTATTAACATACGGGTATAAAATGATGATTGGTTTCGAAGTCTCTTCTCTTTTCTGCTCCTTTGATTAATCTATTGAATGGTAATACAGCAACCAAACACTGATTTTTTATTTTGCTGATCTCTAACCAGCCATAAATTATAAATTTGGAAAGCAAAAGATGCCCACTAATATATCACCCATAAATTTATCACATAAGATATTCAGTTACAAAAAATAGACCAAATCAAATCAACATATCACCAAATAATTAATACAAGCCAAATCCTAACAAATCTCCACCTTTGTAAGTATATTACCACATTGAAATTTATTGCAGCTCCACCTTGACTCAAAACCAATGAAGATCACCCTCCATGAATACCAGACCCTTACCAGCTAGATATAAGCTGAATCAAATGCAATGTTCTCTCTACCTGAATTGAACAACTTTGACCGATGGACATGTGTAACTGCTAATTTTTAAAGAACCATCCAATTGTCATGAACCGATTCAACCCAAAAGCTTTAGTTTTTAGGTGAAGACCCAAGAATAATTTTATATCTAATATGCCCCTGTACTATTAGACAGCGTTAGTTAGCTATTAGTTACATAACAAATTCAGTTAGTCAGTTATAAGGGTATTACTCTAATTGGTTGTTTATTTCTACACGTCATTGGGTGTAAGTCAGTATATATATATACTTGTAAACACTTTGAATCAGTAATCAATACAGTTTCTAGTCTTCATCTTTCATTTCTTCATCATCTCTGGCGTAATATGGTATCAGAGCAGCACTTTGTGCTGTGAAACTCTGTATCTCTGAAGATCACCTTCATCTTCCTGCTTGATAGAGGCCCATTCTTCTTGCATCTATCCGATTCCCCAGGATTGGTTCTCGTTTCTCAGCCCCTGACTAGAGAAAACTATGACTCTTGACGTCGGGCAATGAGAATGGCGTTAATGGCCAAGAACAAGCTTGGGTTTGTTGATGGATCCATTGAACAACCTGATCAATCAGCTACTCCATTGTTTCTGATCTGGCAACGAAATAACAATGTTGTAGCATCATGGTTGCTGAATTTAATCTCCAAAGAGATTGCTGCCAATGTGATCTATTTTACCACTGCTTATGAAATCTAGAATGATTTAAAAGAAAGATTTCAGCAGCATGATGGTTTAAGGATCTTCCAACTCCAGAAAGAAATTCTCAATCTCACACAGGGCTCCTTATCTGTTGGACAATACTTCACCAAACTCAAGGGACTTTGGGAAGAAATTGGTGAGTATAGGCCAATGCATTCTTGCACATGTGGTGGAGCAAAACCTTTGATTGGTCATCTCCATCAAGAATACATATTATGCTTTCTCATGGGACTCAATGAGTCATTTTCCCAGGTCAAAGGGCAAATCTTGTTGATGGATCCTCTTCCACCCATCAATAAGGTTTTCTCATTGCTAGTTCAAGAAGAAAAGCAAAGAGAAATTGGCACCTCTTTAGTTCAATTTGACACACAAGCTGCATATGCAATGTCACACTCGCATCCAAGGACCAATTCTGATGGCAAACAAAGAAATGTCAAGAAGGACAGACCTCTATGTGCTTACTGTGGTGTTCCTAGACACACAAAAGATAAATGCTACAAACTTCATGGCTATCTTCCAGGGTTCAAGAGGGGAAGATAAGCAGGGAATGTGAATCACATCTCAGATGCAAGTCAGAAACAATCTTTGGAACAACCACTGCAAATGACCTCCCAGCAGTATCAACACTTAATCCATCTACTGTAGACCCAATTGTCACAAGCTGCCATATCTGATATAGACAATTCTGCGCAATCAATGCCCACTGCTATGATTCTTTCTGCAATTACTGTAAATTCTGTGCTGAATTTTGATTCTTGGATCATTGATTCAGGAGCAACATCACATGTCTGCCATTCCATTAAACTTTTCACTTCTTATCAGTTTTTGAAAAATCATTTTGTTGCCCTTTCAAATAATTCTCAAATTCTAGTTTCAGCTATTGGTACATTGCAGTTGTCATCTGATTTACAGTTACATAAGGTTCTTTACATTCCATCCTTCTAAATCCAGGATCACACCAGATTGAAGATGATTGGCAATGGTAACATGTGCAGAGGCTTATACATTTACCAAGCAAACTTGGTCAGTCAACTAGCTGTTGCTGATATAGGACAAGTTCATGCTGTTAAAAATTTTCTTCATGAATCTTCTGTCATAAATCCATGTGTTTTTCATTCTGTAAATCAGTCCCCTTGTATTTCAGATTTACATTCTTTCAGTCATGCCCATTTGTGGCATGCTAGATTAGGCCATTTGTTTGATAAAGTCTTGAAAATACTCAGCAGTAAAATTCCTTTTTCTTGTCTATTGCATTACTCTTCAAGATCTTGTCAAGTTTGTCCCCTTTCAAAACTTAGAAGATTATCTTTCACCTCATATAATCACATGTCTGATGCTCCTTTTGATTTCATACATTTGTGACATATGGGGACCTTATCATCATCAAACTCATGATGGTAATAACTATTTCCTTAAAATTGTTGATGACTGCACCAGGTTCACGTGGCTTTATATGATGAAACAAAAATTATAGGCTACTTCCTCCATTGTTAGCTTTTTTGCAATGAAAAGAACTCAGTTTGGTAAGAAAATAAAAATAAATCCGGACTGACAATGCAAAGGAGTTAGCTTTGACAGCCTTAGGAACACTTCACCAATTTTCATGTCCATACAGACCTGAGCAAAACTCAGTGGTTGAAAGAAAACATCAGCACTTGTTAAATGTGGCAAGGTCTTTAATGTTTCAATCCAACATTCCTTTAAAGTTCTGGGGTGAGTGTATAGCTGCAGTAATTTTTCTAATAAATCGCACACCATCACCATTGCTCAAAAATCAATCACCCTATCAGCCTCTTTACAACGAGGAACCCAATTATGCAGCATTAAAGGTGTTTGGTTGCCTCTGCTTTGTGTCCTTTTCACTCCATGAACGAAATAAATTTTCTGCAAGAGCAATGCCTGCCATATTCATGGGATATCCATTGGGATACAAAGGATACAAGTTGTATATTCTTTAAACCAGAAAATTTCTTGTTTCTAGAGATGTGCTCTTTCATGAAAACATGTTTCCCTTTCAGACACTTCCAAAAATTGCTGACACAATGGATATCTTTCCAAATGTTGTTCTTCCACTTCCTTAGCTTGCTAGTCCTCATTATGCTACATCAGATATTGATCATGCACCAGTATTAGCTACTGATCCAGCATCCACATCAGCCACTGCTCCTGCAACAACATTTGAGCTTCCTGATCCTTTATCTACTCGCAGAACCAGCAGGACCATCAGACCTCCTGCATACTTACAGGATTATGTGTGTTCTCTGTCACATCCCCCAACCACATACCCTATACAACACGTGGTCACAGATGACAAATTATCCACCAACTACAAAACTTCATTCTGCAGTTGTCCAACATATATGAGCCTCAATTTTATCACCAAGCAGTCAAAATCCCTGAATGGAGGACATCAATGAAGGCAGAACTAAATGCACTTGAAGTTAACCACACCTAGACAGTAGTTCCAATTCCAAAAGACAAACATACCATTGGGTGCCGGTGGATATAGAAGGTCAAATACAAGGCTGATGGTACCTTAGACAGATATAAAACTCGTTTGGTTGCAAAGGGCTACACTCGACAGGCAGGGATTGATTTTCTAGATACTTTTTCACCAGTGGCCAAGATTACCACTGTTAAACTCTTGCTTTTGGTTGCAGCTGTCAAAAATTGGACAATGATCGAATTAGATGTCAATAATGCCTTCTTAAATGGTGATTTGTTTGAAAAAGTTTATATGCAGCTACCTTTAGGCTACATAGTTAAGGGGGAGCACATGGTGTGTAAACTCAATAACTCCCTCTATGGCTTAAGACCAGCCTCTCGCCAATGGTTTCATAATTTTTCCACTACCTTGATCCAGCATGGCTTCTCTCAATCTCATAGTGATTATTCTCTGTTTACTATTGGCAAGGGTCCAATGCTGGTCATTCTCTTAGTCTATGTCGATGGCATAATCCTTGCAGGTTCAAATGCTAAGGTAGTTCACTGTGTTCAACAATTATTGCAGAAATTATTCAAACTCAAAGTCATTGGTGATTTGAAGTATTTCCTTGGTTTCGAGATCGCTCAATCAGCCAAAGGAATACACTTATCACAGAGGAAATATGTTTTGTAGCTGCTAGAAGACATTGGGTTCTTAGCTTCCAAATCTTTGCTAGTTCCAATGGAACCCAACTTAAAACTTAACAAAACTGATGGGGATTTGCTGTCTGATGCCTCCATGTACAGAAGATTGATTGGTTGACTTATGTACCTCACCATTTCAAGGCCTGATATCAGTTATGTTGTTAATAAGCTAAGTTCATTCATGTCCAATCCCAAAACTCCTCACCTGCATTCTCTCCATCATCTGCTGCAATATCTCAAGTCCAACCCAGGCCAAGGATTATTTTTTCCTTCTACTTATTCCCTCAAAGTCACAGCCTTTGCTGATGCAGATTGGGGCAGCTGTGTTTATACCAGAAGATCAACCACTGGATATTGTGTCTTCATTGGCAATTAACCTATCACTTGGAAATCAAAGGGACAGCCAACAGTCCCCAGATCGTCTGCAGAAGCTGAGTACAAAGCTTTTGCAAATGTCACCAGTGAGCTCCTATGGTTGAGGCAACTCTGCAGAATTTTCTTGATCTCAGTTCCCTCAGTGATGATTTTCTGTGATAATCAAACAGCCATTCACCTAGCTTCCAATCCTATGTCTCATGAACGATCCAAACACGTAGACATTGATTGCCACTTCATTCAGGAACATGTCAACTCTGGTTTTATCAAGCTTATCCATGTCAAGTCCTAACAACAAATAGCTGACATCCTCACCAAAGCAGTCCCAGCAACACAGTTCAGATATTTGTTATCCAAGATGAAAGTATTAGACATTTATCTCCCACCTTGAGGGGAAGTATTAGACAACATTAGTTAGCTATCAGTTACATAACAAATTCAGTTAGTCAGTTATAAGGGTATTACTTTGATTGGTTGTTTATTTCTACACATCATTGGGTCTAAGTCAGTATATATATATACTTGTAAACACTTTGAATTAGTAATCAATACAATTTATATTCTTCATCTTTCTTTTCTTCATCATCTTTGGCGTAATACACACGCGAAAACTATTTGGGCTTGAAGCATTGACAAAGCAGAAGCTCACTTATACAATGTGCTAAAATTTTAATTTAATTGAGAAAGTAGGGGCGGAAGGATTCGATCACCTGACCGCTTGGTCAAAGAGACTCTAATACCATGTAATGAACCGATTTAACCAAAAAGCTTTAGTTTTTAGGTGAAGGCCTGGGAATGATTTTATATCTAACACCAATTTCAATATGTGCCAAGAAGATTTCCACATTCTCAAAAAGCCTATTGTACTATGAGTTTCTACCTGCCTTCCGCTCTAACAAAAACACTATCCCTCTCACTGTTTCTATCATGTGAGCTATGCAGTGACCATGATACATACAAATAAACCACTGTATCAATAGTCATTCAACTATTCCATCAATTGACACCATTTGTCATACTTCATCTTCGTTAATTAGAAATTGAAACCAATTGCCACCATAGTTTATAGAGATCCCAATTTGAAGCAAAGCTCTGATTACCAGTTGTAAAGGAATTGTAACAAGTGTGCACCATAAATATAAATAACAAGATGGAACAACAAGTAAAGACAAAAGAATTTATCATGCTTCGGAAAATCACATGTATGAGGATAGTGAAAGATCACTTCTAGACACATCCAGAAGGTTTGATTCCTTAAGGGCATTTGGCACATGAATGTATGATTATTTGTTCTCGATATTTCACTAGAGTTGAAACAAGGTTTAATCAACCTGCTAGGAATGATGAAGATGATGACTCGTATGAGGATAGTGAAAGATCACTTCTAGACAGAGTTGGGAGGCCATAGACAGAAAAAAAAAAAAAAAAATTTTTGATGTCAAAAGGAGGAAAAGGGTATAGCGTGTTCAACTTGATAAGATAACCTAAATACAGGGGGATTGCTATGCTCTTTTTAATTGTGACGTAGTTATCCCATTTATTGAGTAAGTGAACAATTTAACTCTTTTACAACTATAAATGATTAAATCAAATTTCAAACTTTTTTCTTTTTTGTTAAACATAGAGAACATGTTGATTTCATTAGGAAACATAGTTGTGGTCATCGTCTAACTCAATAGGAAATGGATAAGATTCAGAATAAGAAGTTTGTTGAGTGGTTCAGTGAAAGGGTAAGCGTAAAATTTTAATGGCACCTATGCTAGTCTTATGCCTATTGACTTAGTTCAATTTTTTATTCTTATTGACTAATATCGTTGAGGTTGTCTTAGGTCAAATGGATGGAAGAACAAGGGCATCAAGTTAGTGATAAAATCAATGGCTATCTTGTGGTCCTTATGACGTGGCACGAAGATTCTCTAGATACATTGTCAACAAGTTTAGGTTTCATACCAATAAATGTGAGAGAAACCTAAGGACGCAGAATAGTGGGGTTGTTGTGACAGCTATAGACAAGAGCTATGCTAGTGCAAGGGGTAGACAACTAGTTAATTGGACAAACTCATTACTATTGTGTGTTCTAAAATGTGACACTTTACTGATTAAAAGATAATTTGACAAATGCTTTAAACACAGCTAAAAGTCTTAAAAAGCAACTTTTGTAACCGATGTAATAAGATATCAATCATTAAGCTACAAATAGATAATAGCATTCATTGGAAAAAAAAAATAGAATAAAAATGGAACACTTCAAAACTAAGAAGATAATTTGACGGATGTTTCAAACTGTACCAGAAAGTCTCAAATAGCAACAGATGTGTAAGGGATGCTGTAATATATCTATAATTTAGTTCATATATATAATAAAACCTGTGGATAAAAATAAAATAAAAAGGTGACACTTTAAAAATTAAAAGATAATTTTACAGATGTTTCAAATTGTAGCAAAATGTCTCAAATAGCAATGTGCAAGTGGTGCGGTAAGATATCTACCATTTACCTATGGATAAACAATGACAGCCATTGGCAAAAACAAAATAAAAATGTGACACTTTATAGATTTAAAAATAATTTAACAAATGCTTCAAATCATAGCTCAAAGTGTTAAATAGCAATAAAATATTAAACCATTGCTATGAGAGAACCATCATTTAACAACAAATTGATGATAAAATCCATCAGGAGAAGTCAAAGCAAAAGGAGACACTTTAAGAAATTGCAATGAAATTTGATGGATGCTTCAAGGTGCAGCTAAAAGTCTTCTATGCCAATGGCTTTGTATATGATGCTATAAAAAAAATCCATCATTTAACAATGGATTAACAATAAAATCCATCGATAAATATAAAAGAAAATAATATTTTATATAATCAAAATAAAATATGACGGAATCTTCAATCCATAGTGAAACTTATATAGCAACAATTTTGAAAACCGTAACAACAAGTGTCCGTTGCTATATATAAACTTTTTTGGTACTGTCAAGTCATACTTGAGTTGTCAATAAACATTCAAGTTTCAGAAGATCCTCAGCTCTTCAAGCTTGTGTCACTTAAGATCTTTGTCGATCCTCAAGCCCCTTTGATAGAGATCAGTTGTTAGACCCGGGTAACACTAAGCCCAAAGTCTGGAGGGTCTACTCTAGGAGAAATAAGAATAAGGGACAGATGGCTTGATGAGCTGGCAGGTTGTTAGGCTGTTACGTGATTGTAGTTGTTTCAGTTACACAAGTGGGTCCATCATGCATGGGAAGTTAGTTATATAGGAGAGGGGTGTGAGGGACTAGGGGGTATGCATGACTTATCTTAGTTTCAGCTAATAGCTTGGGCAGGAGAATTCTTGAGGAGCTTATGCTCTGTGGGTAGTAGTATTCATTACTCTACTATCTTTCTGTTAGCATTTCTATCTTAATATTCAGTATATTTCCTTTCGTACTTCTGGGTATCTATCAATTGGTCCGACCTGCCGGATACCCGTCGGTGAATGAAAAAAATGGCTAATGCCAAAATAGATGCCCTGGAAACCAAGGTTACCTCCTTGAATACGCAGCTTCAGGAGTTGAGAGTTTCAGTAGCAGAATTCCAGAAATCCTTGGAACAGGGTAACTCAGTGCGAGTTGCTGAGAGCCACGCTCACGAAGCTGAGCGACGGGAGAATGCTGAGTTTCGAACGGTGATGACCGATTGGATGCGCCGGAATCTCACGAACGATGGTCGAACCTCGCGGACGGACGATCGAAATCAGTCTTCTGGTTCACATTCAGGACCTGCGATGGGCGATACTGCCCTCGACGAGTTCCGTATGGCTGTGAAGAAGGTTGAGCTACCTTTTTTCGATGGTACAGACCCAAGAGGATGGATAACCCGAGCCGAGACCTACTTTCGGGTCCAAAATACCCGACCCGAGGTTAAGGTGTTGTTAGCCCAGGTGTCAATGGAGGGTCATGCGGTGCACTGGTTCTCACTTCTGAGGGAATCAGAAACCGAGTTGACGTGGGAAATTCTGAAGTTGGCTCTGCTTACACGTTACGGAGGGCTGCTATCCCAGAACCCATACGAACAATTGGCCGAATTAAGACAAACGAGCTCGGTAGCAGAGTATATCGATGCCTTCGAAGTCTTGGCTTCACAAGTCCCTCGACTTCCGGAACAACAAGGCATAGGATACTTTATGCATGGGTTACGGGAAGAAATTCGACGTTGGGTAAGAGTCCATAATCCGGATACTCGAACTCACATAATGCAACTAGCAAAAAATGTGGAGTATGCTCTGTTCGGTGCTAATGGAAACAGAGGAGAAGTGAGGAATGCAGGAAATCGTGAAGGCATGAACTGTGGGCCAGGATTAAATCAAAGGGTGACCACTGGGGGTATTCCTTCTCAATACCCAGTGAATCGTTCCAAGGAAGGAGGCATGGGGTGGAAATCAGAGCCTAAACCATTGATGTATGATCGCCCTCCAGCTATGAGCTCAGCTGGAACAGAGAACAAAAGGGGAGGGGAAGTTAAGAATAGGGGAACCCGACACCTATCTGCTCAGGAATTGTTTGACAGGAGGAAGAAGGGCTTATGTTTCCGATGTGGACAACCCTTCCATCCTCTACATCAATGTCCTGACAAACAATTGAGGGTCACCTTACTGGCAGAGGATGAGTTCATTAATGACGAAGGAGAAATCACAGCAATCGAATGTGAAGAAGGCAGAACTGAAGAAGTAAGTTGTACTGCCCTGGAACTATTCCATTACTCTGAGGAACGAGTGTCTGATCCCAAGGTTATGAAGTTAGAAGGGAAAGTGAATGGGGTACCAATTCTTGTTTTAATTGATAGTGGGGCCAGTCATAACTTTGTGTCACGAAGGCTGGTGCAAGCACTGGGTTTAGGGGTGCAAGAAACTCAAGAGATTGGCATTAGGCTAGGAGATGGCCATCGTGTGATAACAAAGGGGAAATGCCATTTGCAAGTAGATTTGGGGGAAGTTGTGGCAGTCATCGAAGCCTTTGTCTTCGACATTGGAAATCTGGACCTTATATTAGGTATTTCGTGGCTTGGAACATTGGGGGTGGTACAAGTTGATTGGGGAATGATGACTATGGCATTTCAGAATGGCAATCAGTGGGTTACCTTGCAGGGTAATTCCACAGGACCTTTGGCATCTGTGTCTCTCCATAACATCATTGGAAGCATGAATTATGATGTGGGAGGATTGCTATGGAGTGCTGAGGTTCATTGTCAAGAAGGGAAACAACTAAGGGACTTATCCAAAAGACAACTTATGGAGCTACAAGCTGTACTGGACCAATTTTCTGAGGTATTCTCAGAAATTCAGACCCTACCACCTCATAGACATAGTGACCATGCAATTGTCCTTCACCCCGGGCAAGGTCCTATTAGTGTTAGACCTTATAGGTATCCACACTTTCAAAAAGATGAGGTGGAACGACAGGTCAAGAAGCTGCTGCAGGAAGGGTTTATTAGGCCCAGCAATAGCCCCTTTTCTAGTCCAGTAATTTTGGTAAAGAAAAAAGACAATTCCTGGAGAATGTGTGTGGATTACAGAGCATTGAATAGAGGGACTGTACCAGACAAATATCCAATTCCAGTGGTGGAAGAACTCCTAGATGAACTACATGGCGCTTGGTTCTTCTCTAAGCTAGATCTTAAGTCCGGATTTCATCAAATCAGAGTGAAGGAAGAAGATGTTCACAAAACAGCCTTCCGAACACATGAAGGCCATTATGAATATCTGGTTATGCCCTTCGGACTTACCAATGCTCCAGCTACCTTTCAGTCAACCATGAACGATGTCTTTAGACCTTGTCTTCGAAGGTTCGTTCTTGTCTTCTTTGATGATATTCTGGTTTATAGTCCGGATTGGCAAACACATTTGATGCATCTATCTAAGGTGTTGGAATTGATGAGACTCAATCACTTAGTAGTCAACAACAAAAAATGTAGTTTGGCACAGAAATCCATTGAGTATTTGGGGCACATCATTTCAGGCCAAGGAGTAGCAATGGATCCAGAAAAAATTACAAGTGTGCTAAGCTGGCCAGTCCCAAAAAATGTGAAAGGTGTGAGAGGATTTTTGGGGCTGACAGGTTATTATAGGAAGTTCATCCAAGGATATGGTAAAATAGCTAAACCCCTCACCGAATTAACAAAAAAAGAAGGGTTTCATTGGGGAGCAGCGGCTCAGGAGGCTTTCGAGACACTCAAGAGGGTAATGACTACTTCCCCGGTCTTAGCCTTACCAGATTTTTCTCATTCTTTTGAAGTAGAGTGTGATGCATCGGGTAGGGGAATTGGAGCAGTTCTTATGCAGCAAAGAAGGCCTCTTGCATATTTCAGCAAGGCCTTATCTGATCATACACTGTCTAAATCTACCTATGAGAAGGAGATTATGGCCTTGGCCATGGCTGTGCAGCATTGGAGGCCCTATCTCTTGGGTAGACATTTTGTGGTTTATACAGACCAGAAAAGTCTTAAGCACCTTCTTCATCAGCGGATCACAACTCCTGACCGGCAATGCTGGATGGCTAAGTTGCTAGGCTTTTATTTTGATATAGTCTACAAACCTGGACCTGAGAACAAGGCAGCAGATGCACTGTCTAGAATTCCAGAAGGAGGAGAAATTAATGGAATGATTTCATTTCCTGTCTGGCTAGAAGGACCAGAGATGCTTAATGAGGTGCATAAAGATCCATACCTCCAGAAAATCATCTCAGATTTACAGAATGATCCTCATTCCAGACCTGGTTTTGTTTACCAGCAAGATATTCTGTTCTACAAGAATAGAATGGTGATTTCTGCAAATTCTCCATGGGTTTCCCAACTCTTACAAGAGTTTCATTCCACATCTCTAGGTGGTTATTCGGGTTTTCTTCGCACCTACAGGAGGCTTGCAGAAAATTTGTATTGGGTGGGAATGAAGAAACAAGTTCAGGAATTTGTGAAGTCATGTGACACTTGCCAACGACAAAAATATGCTGCTCTTTCTCCAGGAGGACTCTTACAGCCTCTTGACATTCCCAACCTTGTTTGGGAAGATCTTTTGATGGATTTTATCACAGGTCTCCCCAAGTCCAGAGGTTTTGAGGCCATTCTTGTGGTGGTAGACCGACTATCCAAATATGCTCACTTCATTCTGTTGAAGCATCCATATACAGCAAAAAAGTTTGCAGAAATTTTTGCTAAAGAGGTGGTCAAACTACATGGTATCCCTCATTCTATTGTCAGTGACAGGGACCCTCTATTCCTTAGTCATTTTTGGCAAGAATTGTTTAAAATGCAGGGAACAGAACTCAAAATGAGCTCTTCTTATCATCCCGAGACTGATGGGCAAACCGAGGTGGTTAATAGGTGTTTGGAAGCATATTTGCGATGCTTTGTTTCAGAACAGCCCCGCAACTGGTCACATTGGTTATCTTGGGCAGAACTATGGTACAACACCACCTTTCACATTTCAACTGGTTCCACTCCTTTTGAGGTGGTATATGGAAGGAAACCACCTACCTTGGTGAGGTTTTTACAGAATGAAACAAGGGTGGAAGCTGTAGCAAGAGAGCTGATTGATCGTGATGAAGCATTAAAACAACTTAAACACCATCTGCTGCGTGCCCAACAACAGATGAAGAAATATGCAGATCAGAAAAGAAGACTACAGTCCTTTACAATTGGAGAGTGGGTTTTCTTGAAATTAAGACCCCA
Source organism: Cercis canadensis (assembly GCA_003255065.1). Classification (NCBI taxonomy): domain Eukaryota; kingdom Viridiplantae; phylum Streptophyta; class Magnoliopsida; order Fabales; family Fabaceae; genus Cercis; species Cercis canadensis. The sequence goes on from QAOA01001172.1 coordinate 16,826, forward strand.
TCGCCAACAAACAGTCGCACGAAGAATTAATCAGAAGCTGGCAGCCAGGTATTATGGTCCCTATCGCATTCTGGCCAGATGTGGTTCTGTAGCATATAAGCTAGAATTGCCTCTTTCAGCCAGAATACACCCTATATTTCATGTGTCTCAACTAAAGAAGGCAATTGGGAACTACTCAGCGGAAGGCAAGCTGCCTGAAGGTTTGGAAGTGGAGCTGAATGATGAAGTGGAGCCAGAAGCTGTCCTTGCTACTAGGGAAGTCAAAGAGAATGGTGAAACTGTTAGTCAGTGGCTAGTAAAATGGCAAACCAGATCCATGGACGAGGCTACTTGGGAGGATGCATTCACAATATGCAGTCAGTTTCCTTCCTTCAGCCTTGAGGACAAGGCTGTGTTTTCAGAAGGTGGCAATGATAGAGATCAGTTGTTAGACCCGGGTAACACTAAGCCCAAAGTCTGGAGGGTCTACTCTAGGAGAAATAAGAATAAGGGAGAGATGACTTGATGAGCTGGCAGGTTGTTAGGCTGTTACGTGATTGTAGTGTTTCAGTTACACAAGTGGGTCCATCATGCATGGGAAGTTAGTTATATAGGAGAGGGGTGTGAGGGACTGGGGGGTATGCATGACTTATCTTAGTTTCAGCTAATAGCTTGGGCAGGAGAATTCCTGAGGAGCTTATGCTCTGTGGGTAGTAGTATTCATTACTCTACTGTCTTTCTGTTAGCATTTCTATCTTAATATTCAATATATTTCCTTTCGTACTTCTGGGTATCTATCACCCTTCTTGCCGATTTATGATACCTTCAAAGCTTAAAAAGCTTAAGGGGTATTTCAAACAATCCGACAAATATTAGGGAATTATGGTTAATCAAACTTGTGTCACTTGTGGACTCGGTCAATCCCCATGCCCCTTGTTGTCGGCTTATAATACCTTCAAAGCTTGGAAAGCTTGAGGTGTATTTCAATTAATCCAACAAATATTAGGAAATATTCAGTTGGTCAAGCTTCGAGTTTAGAACATAGAGTCTTATAGCAATGTCAAGAACTGCAAGAAAGAGGAAAACCGATACATAAAATTGATAGGCTTTGGATTAGTTAAGAAAGCATTGAAAACCTACAAAATATATGACGGTACTGTTATCTAAGTCAAACAAAAGAATGCAAATATCCAAGGACTGCCAAGTCTACTTACGGATTGCAAGGAATAGAAAGATCCAGATTGAGGTATCAAATAGCATCCAAGTCTCAAAATATTAATTCAAGGCTTCATTTGAAGCTTTGTTCCTTGCTGTGCAGGCTTCATCAAATTGCTGATTCGGATTTGTTCATTGTTAGATCAAGTTGCAAAATTGTGGCTAACTCCAACACACATTTAGTTTCAATCTGAATGGTTGGATCATGCATCCAAGACCTGTTTTCTAGAACCTGAGCGGTGGACCATAGCCTGCAAGTGGCTTGATCCGCCTCTGAGCAGTTTTGGTCAAATTGATGATTTGAAGTCATTCACCGTTGGATGGAGCTTAAACTTTGTGCACAAGCTCAAAACATGTGAATGTTAATCTGAATTGTGAGATTATACATATGAAATTTGCAGACCAAAATCTGGACTGTTGATACGAGCTTACAAGAAGATATGTTTTCAGTGATTTCTCGTCATGTAGATTAAGATAATTGTTATAGGTACCAAGAATTTGCATTCTTGAACGAAGACAGCAAAGACAGCAAAGAGAAAAGGAAACATATATATTCATTAACTACAAAACAAGGATCTGTGGCATAACAAAAAATATTTGAAGAAGACATGCGTGCGGTTAAGACAGCAATAAAGTATAAGATGCAAGCATAATAGAAAATTAATTATGTGCCATTAATAAATAAATAAATACTTTGCAAAAAAAATAAATAAATAAAGATGAAGAGGCCTTGTGTGTAGAACGTGACAGTAAGGCAGAGAAGACATGCTTCTGCCTCATGGGTTAATATATGTACCTTGAGGTCGCAAGTATATAGAACTCACTTTATATGTCATCCGCAAGTTCCAAAGAAAGAAAACAAATACTGCACAAAGGAAAAGGGAGAGGGATAAAGATCAGAACATGAGACATGTCATACATATTTGGAGTATTGAAGCTATGCTGTTTTCTCTCAAGTCCCAAGCCTTGAAGAGCGAACTCAAGCATCCAAAACATTCAAGCTTCAAAGATTAAACATAGGCATTTAAGACTTTGAAGATCAAAGCCTACAAGCCTTCCTAAATATCATCTTCCGAGTTGAGTACCAAGCTTGAACATTTGGCAGATTTCAATACAGGTTGACTCAATCTGTGTTGAAATCTGCCTTTTATCAGCTTGCAACTCCACAATCTGCATTATTGGAATTGGACTTTGCCAAGCAGGGGTGGATTTAGAAATTTTATATAATGGGAGCAATATATATAGAGACATAAGAACTTAATTTTTTTTTTACATTAAATAGAATTTGACTCAAAAGCAAGAACTTGTATTAATTTAATGATGTGTTACCTTAGACCTGTGGAGCCAAGGTACGGATTGTTTAGGAAGAAACCGAGGATCGTCTTGAGAATTCAATAGGGTTTTGATCGCCATAAGACACCTTGATAAGATCAGATGTAGTTCTTTGCCCAAGAACAAAGGGAAGCTCTCAACTTTTGAGAAAACTCAAATATCATTAATCATTCGACATATGTCTGACAAACGCATATGACCTCCTTATATAGGAGTCAACCAACTTAAGTTAAAAACCCTAAACAATGACTAAAACACATAAAACCTAATTAACCACTAAATGTCCATGGCCTATCACAATTAGGCCCAATTAAACATAAACAACTTAAATCCAAAATAAACTAAAGACTCGGCCCAAGGAAAAACTAACTAAGACACGGCCCAACCTAATATCCTAAATAAAACTGAATAAAGATAAGACTCACCAATGCATCTGCTCCATGCGAATTGGGCTCAAACTTGAACTTCAAGTCTCATGCTATTCGGCCTCAAGACTTGGGCTCCAAGGTAGGTTGATGTCTCCTTCAACACAAGTTAGGAACATGATCCACTTAGGCTCTGAATCAGACCTAGCTATAGTCTCTTTAGCCTGCACTTCCAGAACTAAGCCCTGCAATGCCTCCTTCATGCATTTAGCCTTGCTTCTAGTCATCAGACCTCCAACTCCTTGCAAGGGATCTTGGGAACGGCTAAGGTTAGGCCTTGAGCTACTTTTATCTCCATCATTCCCTCCCTCCTCCAAAGGATTCATCCTCAAATCAAAAGCATCACCTACATTAAATAATGACAAATTAGTCACATTAAAAGTAGCACTCACATTACCATACTCACTCAATAAATCAATCTTGTAGGCGTTGTCATTGATCCACTCCAACACATGAAAAGGCTCATCTCCCCTAGGGTGCAGTTTAGATTTCCTCTGAACAGAAAACTTTTCCTTTCTCATATGAACCCAAACCCAATCTCCAGGTTCAAAAACAACTCTGGTGCGGTTTCTATTGGGCTGTCTCGCATACAATTCGTTCTTCTTCTCTATGTTAGCACGAACCTTGGCATGCAAATCCCTAACAAATTTGGCCTTATGCTTACCATCCAAATTAACAAACTCATTAGTAGGCAATGGTAAGATATCCAAAGGAGTTAAAGGATTAAAGCCATAAACAATCTCAAAAGGAGAATAAGCAGTAGTAGAATGAACAATTCTATTATAAGAAAACTCAACATGTGGCAAAGATTTCTCCCATTGTTTCAAATTGTTATGCATAATAGCATGCAATAAAGTAGTAAGTGTCCTATTAACCACTTCAGTTTGTCCATCCGTCTGAGGATGAGCAACTGTAGAAAACAGAAGCTTAGTCCTTAATTGACCCCATAGGGTACGCCCAAAGGGGCTTAGGAACTTAACATCTCTATCACTTACTATAGTTCTAGGTAATTAATGCAAGCACATTATCTCCTTAAAGAACAAACCAGCAATATGTGTTGCATCATTGGTTTTGGAACATGCAATGAAATGAGCCATTTTACTAAACCTATCAACAACCACAAATATGCTATCCTTACCAATTTGAGATCTAGGAAAACCTAAGACAAAATCCATGGATATATCAAGCCAAGGCTGACTAGGCACGGACAAAGGTGTATAGAAACCATGTGGCATGACTTTAGATTTAGCCTATTTACAAGTTATGCATTTATCATAAAAAGAAATCACATCATGCTTCATGTGAGGCCAATAAATATGTTCATGCAATATGTCCAATGTCTTTTTCACACCAAAATGCCCCATTAGACCACCTCCATGAGTTTCTCTAACTAACAGCTCACACATAGAACACATGGGCACACATAATTTATCTTTCTTAAACAAGTACCCATCATGTCTATAATAATCTCCATAAGCATACTTAGCACAGGAATCCCATACCTTACCAAAATCAGCATCATTGACATACAAGTCCTTAATAAATTTGAAACCAAGCAATTTAGTATGCAAAGAAGTAATCAATACGTACCTCCTAGACAGACATTTTCCTTTCTAGTTTTGTACTTAATCACATAAGGAAATGTCCCAATAAACTCTAACCACTTGGCATGCCTCTTGTTAACTTACCTTGGGATTTCAAGAATTTCAAGCTCTCATGATCAGAATGGATGATGAATTCCCTCAGCCATAGGTAGTGCTGCCATGTTTGTAGAATTCTCACCAATGCATAGAGTTCTTTGTCGTATGTGGGATAGTTCAATCTGCCCCGCTAAGTTTTTCACTAAAATAGGCAATCAGTTTGGAATCCTACATCAAAACAACCCCTATTCCAACACCTGATGCATCACACTCAACCTCAAAAGCTTTATCAAAGTTAGGCAAACATAACAAATGTGTATTAGTCAATGTATCTTTCAAAGCATTAAAGGCTCTCACATGCACATCTTCCCACTTAAACGCAACATTCTTTTTAACAAGTTCATTTAGGGATGCAACAATAGTACTAAAATTATTCACAAACCACCTATAAAAACTTGCTAAACCATGAAAACTCCTTGCCTCATTCGCATTCCTAGGTGTAGGCCAATCTCGGATTGCCTTAACCTTTTCCTCATCAACACTAATTCCTTTAGTACTCACAACTAAACCAAGAAACACAATAGAATCCGAGCAAAATGCACACTTCATAAAGTTAGCATACAATTTATGCTCCCTTAAAGCACCAAAAACAACATGCAAATGCATAACATGATCATCAAGGGTTTTGCTATATACTAAAATGTCATCAAAGTAGGCTACAAAAAATTTTCCAATGAAAGAACACAAAACATGGTTCATTAATCTTATAAATGTGCTTGGTGCATTGTCACAATGTACCCAAAAGTCGCAACGACACGGATGACGGACTTAAAAAAAAAAGATTAGTTTTCAAAAGAAAACTTGGAGTCGCCACCAATTGTATTAAGAAAATAGAGAACAATTGGAAAACCCCCTTTTTTAATAAAATAAAAACAACATATGGTCTGCAAACCGGAGAGGGTTCGGGAGTCTGTTTATGTGTGGGGAAGGTGTTAAGCACCCTACAGCATCCGTCTAAAGACGGTTACCCTAAATTAGTTATGCGAATGTAATATAGCAAAAAATGTGTATTTTATTTACCCTAGAATAGTGAATTGTTACAAGAATATTTGATGAAAATAAAAACAAAGAATTTAAACATGCAATGCATGAATTCTCTACCGAGACCTAAATCCTTCCACCCCTTCATCGTATAAAGCGACTGTTCAGGGTGGCGCTACCTTCACCTAGATCAGATAAAGAAAGGCATCACATATAGGACTGACTCGCTCTATCATCTCATGATAAGTGAAGGGGCATGCAGATACTACGTAGCATAGGTATATTTTTTATATGTAATGCAAATGCATGATCTTAAATATTACAAAACTTGTCTCAAAATCTAAGTACTGAGAAATATTAATTTACATAAAAAAAAGAAGATAAATAAAACAACATTCTTGCTCCAAGCTCGTAGCTAGGTATCTTTCGGTTGGGCCTTCTGTTTGCTCATACTTATAATTACCATGAGTTGTATCCAAGGATGCTCATGAATACACCAAAACACAGGTTAGGCAAGACTTAAAAGAAATCTACCTAAGTGACCTACACATTGAATCTCCACATGCTTCAAAGGGAATAATCCAAAATCAACCAAAAAAATGCACAAATAAACCCTAAACAACCAATAGAATAGTGCAAGCAATGCATGAGAACTAAACCCAAAATAGTCTTAGAATAGAAAAAGAATTCATCACACATAAGAATAGCACTAGAAATGGTAGCTAAACGCATAAGCAAAATAAGCCAAGAAATGAAGCATAATACACCATGACAGTCACCAAACATGCCCAAAACCACCTTCCTTATCAAAAGACAAATTCAAAGGAAGTCCAAAGAATTCACATATTCATCAGTTATTTGAAACAGTTGTGCTCAAGCCAAAACTAAGAGTAAACTAGACATGCAAAAATTCTAAAAATTACATACATTGAAGCCACACATCTTATGGTTCTAATAATCCTAACATCACTTAATTTGGAGCTGTACAATTTAAACTAGAGATGAAAGACGATGCACCACCAGTGCTGACTAGTAGCACTAACAGTGCAGAAAAATAGTCCTATTCACATTCAAACTAAGAATAAACTAGATATGCAAAAAATATGAAAATCATACCCATTGAAAACATGCCTCTTATGAGTTCTAAAGAGACAAGAACCATGCAAATCGGAGCTGTACAACTCTAGAAAGAAATAAAAGACCGAACATTGCCAGAGACAGGGCATCAATGTCAGTGCAACATTGAACCGCTACATTCAAACAGAAATTGGGAGTAAACTAGACATGAAAAAAATCTAAAAATTACAAAAATGGAGATACATGTCTCCCGGTTCTAATGAGACTAATATCACTTAATTCCAAGCTCTATAGCTCTAGAAAGAAAGAAAGCATCAAGTGCTGCCAGAGCTGTCTGATAGCATCTGAGAACACTTGAAATTAGAGTTTTAATAAGTTCTAAAATGACAATCGTGTAAACATGCAGCAACGACTAACAATAATAAAGAAGGAAGCAATCTAAGGTTCAGAACTCATCAAAATTAAAGAAACATGAAATTGGTCCATTGACCTTAGAGGAAAAAAATAAGATAAGAACAGGATTAAAAAGACAAAATCAGAATCACCATTTCACAAACATGAGTATCATACCTAATATCATAGTTGGAGTGAAACACATTTGCCCCACATCTTGCTATATACAATGAGGGACCCAAAATAACAAGAGCAAAAGGAAGCAGAAATTCACTACAATGCAATTAGAATCAAAGAGAAAGCACTTTGGATAGCACAAGAACACAACCCGTAAATAGCATAATATGATATTTATATATACATCATTAGCATAGCAAAAACCAAAACATAATCACATGGAAGCCCAAAGGGTGAATGAAGTTCCCTACTGTCAATATTTCCAAAATGAAACTCCAAAGCGAATGAAATCAGAATGTGAAAACACATAACAGCAAAGACAACAAGCTAAAATAATCCAAAAAGTATTCCAACCCAAAACAAGCTAAGAGCATCCATACATATGAATAGCATATTTAACATCAAACTCTTCTATCAACCTAACTTCTAGCAGATTCCCAATAATGCTTAACAACTTCTACATACTGACAAAGAAAGCAAATCTAAGGATATCATTTATGCAAACCAAACACAAACAGAAAATTTGGATCAAAGAAATTAAATGAAACCAACCCCAGCATATTTCCAAGTAGGATCAACTAGTTACACTTTTATTGACTATGAGATCCTTGCACAAAAACCCCAAGAATAGGCAAACAGCTAATGTAGAAGTTTGTGAGTCTCAAGACAGTGGTGCATTTGTCAAAGAAAATATTCAAAATATCCAAATAAAAGACGTAAAATAGTCTTTAAAAGATACAGAAACAGCAAGGAAAAATAGACCAGAAATGGTCCTAAAATCAGTCAAGACAACTAAAATAAAAGCATCTAAACAATCTCTTAATCCAACCTTGGAACAGCAACCAGTCAAAGTGCATAACAATGAGTGGTTCAACCCAAAATAGCTCGCCAAATATGCACCAAAACAGAATGCTATTCATGCTAAAACATTGTGCAGAAAAATGAGTCAACTTTGAAAAAAAATGGAAATGCATATAAGGGAGATTGGTTTTGAAACTTTTACACTAGAAATGCATGGATCTCTTAGTCATAACAATTGGAGCCCTATGACCAAAAATCTGAGCACTGCCAATGGGGACTGTCAGAACCAAGAATTATGAAAAAAATAATGATTTTCACTTGGCAAATGGAAGAACAAACATGATAAAATGTTTCAACCTGTAATACAGAAAATTAAGCACCCATATTCCCCAAATTAAGCCAGATATGAACAAAAACAAAGCACAAAGTTTCACACAATACACAGCAACAATAGTTCCTACACCAAGAATGCTAAAAGTGCTTTGTATAAATGAATAAAAACCATAACCAGAACCATGAACACATCACCTCATACACATAGCATTAGATTACAAAGAAAAATTAAACTCAAGCCCTTTATCCTAAGCTCAAAACTAATCGGCATTCAGTAAAATTTTTTAAAGTCTATTTCATTTCTAGAAAATTTAATCATCCAGCGAAATTAAAAAAAAAAAAAAAAAACTCTCACAACACCTCATCTAGCACTTCACACACAGATTTCTCTATTCAAACATGACAGTGACCTCACAAACGCAAGACCTGAGAAAATCCACAATAAATCAGAGCCAAAACACATGCCACTCACCCCATTTGGAAGCACGGGTCTCACCAAATTGCTCAGATAAACACAAGATAGGGGTATCAAAATAGCACAGTAGTAGCAGCGAAAATCACAAGGCCGAATATGTCATTTTCTATACCCAACATCATAAACTAGAAATTAATTAGGGGATAGAATAATCAATTCCCTGAAACTTTGATCAAAGAGAAAAGGAAAAAGAATAACACCTAAAATGATGCTCACAAGCATATGCTTGATCCAGAAGGGGTCTCGGGTCCCAAAATTTGTGACTAGCCTTCCTCTCCTTCTTCTTTGCCTCTCTCACTCTCTTCTTCCGGTATTCTTTCTCACTCTACCCTTCTCTCTCAAAAAATTCTGCTCCCTCCCTATTCGGTTTCTACTCTTTGTTTTTTTGCTCTACTGAATGCTCTCTCTTGAAGGAAAACCGTTCCC
>QAOA01001178.1:5970-117402 GCA_003255065.1 Cercis canadensis
TTTTTTTTTTTTTTTTTTTTTTTTTTTAGAAAAAAAGAGTAACATGAAACACACACACATACACAGTCTTAAACATATATACATATATTATATATATCCTAAAATTGAAATTAATAATATAGAAACAAGTTTTAAAATAAAAATATGAATCTGAAATTTTTAAAAATTTCATATAATAATTCGGTTCTTTTCTCATAGAATGATACATACATATATAATGATATAATAATTTTCTCTTTCCTCATAGAATATTATGACTTACCGTATATATGAATTTATGATCCATGGGGAATTATCTCTATGAAAAATATGTATACACTTTCCCAAAATTTAAAGCTTTTAAAAATAGATCTAATTTTCAAAAGAATTACATAAATGTTTATTCAAAGTGCTATAGAATTTAAATAAATTAAAATTTATAGAACATAATTGATTTTTGTCACTAAAAGGTGGAACACCAACGGACAAAAACCGTCTCTAGAAGTTGTTAAATTGTTGGTAAAAGTCTACCAAGGCTACTCCTATGGAAAATTTGGCCGTCAGGTTTAGCTGTGTCGCTATATATTTATACTAACACAAATGGTTCGTTAATGTTGACTAATGGGGGAAATGCTAACGGTTTTTAGACACCATCATACTTAGCAAATAGCTTTCAGTGACGAATAAATTTCTATCTCTAAAAGGTTTAGCAGACAAATTATTTCCATGTGCGTAAAGTAGATTGATGAATAGATTTTCATTGCTTAAAACTTAAATGATGATCATTGACCCTAGCAATTGGTCTATGCCAACAGTTTTTAGAATGTGTTGGAGCTTTAATATTGCTTGTAGCGACGGAAAGTTTCGGGTCTCTTCATGTGTACTAACACATTCTTTTCCGTCGCCATATGATTTGCTAATGAAGATACTTCCATGGCTTTGAATTTGGATTACGGTAATTGAAACTGTGGCAATTGATTTGTACCTGCAGTTTTGAGAATCAGTTGGAGAATCAATGTGGCCTTTAATGACGGTAAATTATTGGTATGTATATGTGTTGACCAACACTTTTTTTTTCCTATTTATGGCATGGTACAGTGACGAAATTAATTCTGTGGCAATAGACTTTTGTGACGTACATTCATATTGTGGCAATTGATCTATACCAACAATGTTTAAAAACTGTTAGCATTGTCATACCAAATTTAGCGATGGAAAACTATATGTCTCTGTTGATATTTACGTATAAGGTTTTGTCTATATATATAAGGTTTACTAATGAAGTTATGACCATGGCTCCAATTTAGTACAAACTCATTAAAATCGTATGTATTGGTATTTGTGGACGGTTTAAGGAATTGGTTGAAATAATTAAATGATTTTAGTGACAGAATTTTTTTTGCCACTATGGATATCGATTTCAATTTTTTTTGGTAGCCATACACTTGGTAATATAAATGTAACCAGTGCTACAACTACGACAATTATTGGCTAAATTAGTACAAAATACCAAATAGAATAAATTAATATTGTAAACAATCAAATAACAAAAGTAGAAAATAGGAAAAATGTGCAGCATATTTGAAACCATCATTAATGTAGTGTTGATATTACAAAGGAGAGTTCATAAAACATGACTAAAAGTTTTTGAATCAAGTTATTCAAGAAACGAGTTATAAATGCATATCTAACTCATAACTTCAACTATTCAAGCACCTTCAATTATTGACTTTATGCTTCCAAAAAGTGTTTTTGTGTTTTCTAATTTTTACTACTAATATAATATTTTACAAAGTAGATATTTTCATTGATTTTCTACATTAATATTTAACAGCAGTCATCACTTTAACTTCTAACAATTGCAGCATCAAACAGTTTGGGAATTTCATCGTTGTTATTTAGGTTCCTCAATAATGTTGTTTTCCCCACACCTTTATGCTTTTTGAGTAAACGTAGAATATCTTTCAAGGCATTTCGAAGGGTCTTATATTTCATAACCTGTGGAACATCCAACTCTTACCAGGCTCTTATCAACTAGGAAATTTGTGAACGCCCCTCTTCCAAAAGTTCACGAACTTGGATGCGCTGCTTCCCCATCTTTTCACTCAAATGTGCATGCTTCCAAATATGCCACCGGGGTGGTCGTTTCCTTTCATATTTGGTGTAAGTTCATGCACTTGTTCATCAATCTTTGCTACATTATTCTTGCATAAGTTGTAAGCCCCAGTGGTATCCTTCTTTTCTTTGTGTCTCTGAACTTCCTTCTCATTATCCTCTTTTTCTTGAAGTAGCCGTTGTAGGTCTTGGATTAAGCATTCATAAGTCTCATCCAGAATTCTGGACAAGGCAAAGTTGCTGCAGATTATAGCAGTTAATTTGTTAGACACGATTCTCACCACCTCACTTGCAATGAGGGCAATTACTGGGATTGCAACATTAGCCCTTGAGAAACCTCAGCCTAGAGTGAAAAGGTTCAAGAATATGTACAGTAGTTAAAACGTACAATTTTGCTAAGTCAAGTAATAGTTTCGCACAGGTCTTAGGCCAGCTAATCGATTAGTTAAAGCTGATTAGCTTGCCAATTAGGATAATAACAGATTATAAAAGATGGAATGCCTCCTTGATAATGTAGACCAGAATTATCAGAAATGAAATTCAGTTCTTTCTTTCTCTCTCTTTCTCTCCCATTCTCTCTTGGTTCTGTCACCCACCAAATTAGGTGAATACATTTTGGTACCAGAGCTCCAATCCGGGCATCAATGGCGGGGGTGGAGTCTTAACATGCTCTCAATTGACTCTATAGCATACTCAAAAGGAGGTAGAACGCATTGAAACCAAGATGGACGCAAGCATGAAGCAATTATGGGAAGAAATGAAGGAAATTAAAGCCTTGTTGCTGGAGCAAAAGCACTGTTAGATGGAGCACAAAAGAAGATTTGATGTATCATCTAACAGAGTATAAAGGCTGTGATCCCTAGAGCACTAAATGTTTTCAACAATTTTTAAATAGAAAATAGAATGATTTACAATTCCTGTCAAAAGTGGAACAATTAACAAATCATCAAATATTACACGAAAATGAATTGAATAATTCAAAAAAAAAAGAGTAAAACCGCTGTTTGGTCCTCGAAAGATAGGTTCGGTGACTGTTTAGTCCTCCAAAGATTTTCACCGACACTTTAGTCCTTTGAAGATTAAGATTGTTCCGTTGATCATTTTCGTCCTCCGCTTATGTCCATTAATTGGACTTAACAGAAACGGCCACGTGACACGTTAAGTGTTGACGTGACACCTTAAAAAAAATTTTAAAAAATTTCTCTCTCATATCTCTCTCTCTCTCTCTCTCTCTCTCACACACACACACACACACACACACACACACACTCTCATCTTTCTCTTCCCCAATCTCTCTCTCCACCAATCTCTTTCTCTCTCTGCCATCTCTCTTTCACCAAGTTTCTTTGAGAGATGAACAATGTTTCGTCAAAGAATCTTCATTCTTAAGAAAATAGATAACTAGAAAAAGAAACTATTATCCTAACAAGCAAAGAGCAAAGCAAAGCACCAGAAAAATATTGGAATCGGAGAGACAGTACCCACAAAGCTACAAAGGTCTAAAGGTGCTTGCAGATCAAGTTAGCACCTTTAGTGTCTAGCTTCCATCTTTTTCTAACCATACAACTAAGCATTCCATTATTCTTTTTTTTTTTTTCTACTGTAAGTAATATGCTCCTTTTAGTTATTAAATAAATAAGAAATATAATTACTTAAACCCACAGACGATAATCAAAATATGTAACTCCTTTCTTATTCTCTTCTAAGTTGTAACATTATATAAATGGCATCAGTAAGCTCCAGACATTCTTCTTTCTCTCCCTTCAAACTTAGCGTTCTGCAGCTTCACATTAATCACGATTTGGCATGCAAGTCATGAGATAGAGGCCAAATAACTCATCATTCTAGTGGCAGCAACACTGGTAATTAAACAGAAAAAAGAAAGTAATGGGCACAACTAGGAAACTTATAGTAGATATCGTGGATGCTCGCAATCTTCTACCCAAGATGGGCACGGCACTTCAAGCCCATATGTGGTGGTTAATTTCTACGGGCAACGAAAAAAGACTCATACTGCGATTCGTGACTTGAACCCCACGTGGAATGCAATGCTGGCCTTTGATGTTGGTATGCCTTCTGACATTTTTGGTGATATGCTTGAGCTCGATGTTTATCATGACAAGAATCACGGACCCACTCGACGGAACAACTTTTAAACTGCAAGTTTCTCTATTCCATGTTGCCTCTCCCACCTGAAGTTACTTGAACTATTAAACTGCAAGTTTCTTAAAAAAATTTCTCTCTCTCATCTCTCATCTCTCTCTCTCACTTTCATCTATCTCTTTCTCCACCAATCTTTCTCTCTCTCTCTCTCTCTCTCTTCCCCTCCTCTCTCATTTCTCTCTTTTTCTCTTCCCCTCCTCTCTCATTTCTCTCTCTCTCTCTTCCCCGTCTGATAAGCCAAGAAGATCCTAGCATGAGAATTGAGAAGCACGTGAGATCAACATGCTACAGTAATCTTGGTCTCATTGAGTGCTGAGTTGCTACAGTAATCTTGGTCTCACTTGCTGAGTTGCTACAGTAAAAATGGGTATATGATGGTGCATCTTGCTGCTCTTTAAGAGCGCGTAGTGAGCGGCTGTTGTTGGCATGGACAGTTAGAAGACTTGGTCTAGAGTTTGTTAGCTATGTTCTTGCTATGAGAATAAGTGCTAGTAGTGGAGTCCTTAGTGTTAGCAGTTGTGGTAATTCAGTTGCATGTATTTAGTAAATCATGAAGAGCACGTGAGCATTAGGTGGTGCGCACTATGCAATCGTGTTAGTGGAACAGCAGTAGTTGTTATTTCCTTTCCTTTAAATTCCACAAGTTAGGAAGTCAGTGGGAGAAGAAAAATATTGTGTATTGTGGTTTACTCTTACCCTAAGAGAGCTTTATTTTCATTCAGTTCAGATTAGGACCTAACACCGTCTCTCTCTTCCTCTTAAACAACTCTGCCAAAGTTGGAGGCGATTCGGGAGCTGGAAGGAACGTGACCCATTGTGCCCACCCAACATGACCACCCATTGGTGGTCTCATACATATTAGAATTGGTAGGAGTGCCAAATAAGCATGTTGTCTAGTGCTGGGAGGGCTTTTGGACTTAGACGCTGCTCTGTGCCTTTGCACCACCATTAGGCTTAAGCTTCTAAACATCAATCTTGTGCTACCACTTGCTCTGCAGGTCCTTGAGAAAAAAAAATTCACCATTGCACAAGGTTTACTTGCCATGCCTGCCCACATGCCTCCGTAGTCCATAACCATGGCAAGGCAATGCCTGAATAACCACATGCCTTCATAGTCCATAATCATCGCTGAGTCACATAACTCACTGAGTCATGCAACTCGGACTCGGACTCGGACTCGGGGTACACATATCAGAAGTAATCAGTAATCATAGATATCATCATTTCAGCTAAGCATGAGGTTAGTGACTTGATTTTCTACAAAACTATGGTGGATGGTCTCAAAGAACAGGTATTGGAACTAGTGGATGCTAGAGAGAGAGTGCAGCTTCTTGTTGAAGAGGGTAAGCGGAATGGAGAAGAAACATTGTTCATCTCTCAGAGAAACTCAGTGAAAGAGAGATGGCAGAGAGAGAAAGAGATTGGCAGAGAGAAAGATTGGGGAAGAGAAAGATGAGAGTGAGAGAGAGAGAGAGAGAGAGAGAGATGAGAGATGAGAGAGAAATTTTTTTAAGGTGCCACGTCAGCACTTAACGTGCCACGTGGCCTTTTCTGTTAAGTCCAATTAATGGACATAAGCGGAGGACAAAAATGACCGACGGAACAATCTTCCAAGGACTAAAGTGTTGGTGGAAATCTTTGGAGGACTAAACTGTCACCGAACCTATCTTTCGAGGACCAAACATGAGTTTTACTCAATAAAAAAAGTCAGTTTGAAAGACTACCTTTCAGCTAATGGGAAAGATGCAGGGCGGATTTAGATATTTTATATGGTGGGAGCAAACATATAATTTTTTGTTCTATGTTAAGTAGAATTTGATCGGAATAATCCCTGGATTGTTTAGGTTCTTCAAGAGTGTACGTTTGAACTTAAGGGAATGTTAGTTTCATAAAAAATCACATGCATTGACTCTTTCACAACTAGAGTTCTCTTATTAAATACTCTATATTCTGCTAGTTTGAGAATATCCTAAAAAGATACCTTCATCAGATTTTTAGTCAAATTTACCAAGATGATCTTTGTCATTGTTCAAAACAAAACACTTGCAACCAAAAGCATGAAAATAACTCACATCAAGTTTTCTTCCTTTCCAAAGTTCATAAGGAGTTTTCTTCAAAATAGGTCTTATCCAACATCTATTTAAAATGTAACATGTTGTATTCACTGCCTCAGCCCAAAAATAGTTAGGTAAATCATTCTCACACAGCATGGTTATGGTCATCTCAACCAAGGTCCTATTCTTCTTCTCAACTACACCATTTCGTTGAGGAGTTCTAGGACAAGAGAAATTATGGTGGATACCACAATTTTCACAAATTTTTTTAAAGGATTTGTTTTCAAATTCTCCACCATGATCACTCTTGATTGAGGTGATGACAAAGGCTTTTTCATTTTGAACTTTCTTACTAAACTTTTCAAAAATAGTAAAGGTATCATTCTTACGTGCTAAGAAAAATACCCAATTGAATCTAGAAAAATCATCCACAATAATAACCAGTCAATATTTTTTTGCCATTGAGTCATCCAAAAAAATCTAGAAAAATCATCTCAAAGCTTTTAGAAGGTTCATGAGTCATCTAGAAGAGTTAGGAAATTGCCTCAGCGTCTTTTATGAATGTGAGAGGAAATTTCCTCAAAAAGAAGCTGTTGGAAGGACAACTGCAAGACTTATTTAGATATTTTATATGGTGGGAGCAACATATATAGACATATAATTTTTTTGTTCTACATTAAGTAGAATTTGACCAGAATAATCCCAGAATTGTTTAGTATTTACTGGGAAGAATTTTACAAACATTAGCATTGCACATGCTCTAACGCAACCATGTCGATTGGCACTTAGCACTAGAACTGGTAAAATGGGTCGAGTCTGGTGGACCAGCCCATTTTGGCCCGATAGAATGGTGGGTTGGGTTCTAGAATCAGTGGCTCGATTAAAATCGGGTCAACCGCATAACGCACGCATTGACCTGCTGTAAGTGTGCCTCCATTCTTGTTTGAATTACTGAATTCCCATTTTCATTTTGCCTATTCTTAGGCTTTGGAGTTCTTAACTTCCATGGGATTGCACTAATTATCTAGGTGTTGTTTGGGGGGGGGGGGGGGGGGGGGNGGGGGGGGGTGTGATTCGGATTGGCTAATTTTTTTGCTTTACATTTTCAGTCACTTGCCTCATCATAAATGTCCACTTGTCTTTGATATCAGTTAATGTAAATGGTTGGAACATGTAACTTGTATCTGAAATGTTACTGCAGTGTTGGTTTGAGTTTTCCTGGTGATCAAATTTGTGATTCTTTTCTGTACTTCTAATTTCAAACTAAGACCCTTTTCTATTTCCTGTCTAGAATATGTCCATATAGAATGTCCAGACAATGAATAATTGAACTAATATGGGAAAATGGTTAAGAGAAACTAAAAATTACCATCCTCGCAGGAGCTTTACTACATCTTGTATTTTGTTCTTGCCTTCTTGGGCATAGGATTCCAAGTTCCTTGCATGGAATACTAATATAGAACGGAAAAAAAGACCCGTAGATAGCTATAAATTAGTTCAAGTTATGCTTGACTTCCAACTTCCAAGGTCATATATATCTGGAGCAGGACTGTATTGCATGTGAAAGTGATTGTTGAAGGCATTGTCTTTTGGCAAAATTAGAGGTGGCATCCCTTTATGAACACCATATGTTTGACTGAAAACATTTGTCTTCCATAGCGGAAGTTCTTCCTTCTTTGGAATTGTAATCTTCTCCAGATACTTATTGTTCCTAGTTTCTCTTTGCAACAAATCATCAATAACTCTAATAATTTTGACCTCTTGTTAGTCACATAAACTTTTACCTCTTACATATGATCTTAGTGATTTTCATGTGTTGTGGGTAGCTAAGCTTTGTATACTTACAAAAGTTCTCTTGTAAATGTTTATTGGTTTTGAGCAAGCAGACCTCAGTAAACCAAAAACTATTCTTGCAACATTAGTTGGCATACATACAATAATTGATTGTGCCATAGGGCGTCCAGAGGAACCCATTAAAACTGTAAGTTTCTTATTGAGGATATTATTCTTCATTTGTTGTTCTAATTCTAATCACCATAAAGGTTTCCATGTAGCATGGTGTGCATACGTTTCTGTGGTGGATAAAAATGATTCATTTGGGTCAATTAGTTTTCTCTTATAACACCTCCAAGTGCTGCTTAACATCTATTGGGAATTTCTTGCTCTTGCTCTGTCCTCATTTATGTTAATGTTGGGAATTTTTTGTTGAAATTTATTAAGCTATGAGCTCTGTCCTGATTTTATGTATCTGTTGGTACTGATTTTTCGTAGCTCTTGCTCTTGCTCTGTTGGGAATTTCTTGCTCTTGTTCTGTCCTGATTTCTGTTAATGTTGGGAATTTTCTGTTGATTTTGGTACTTTTATGTATATGTGGTTCTGATTTTCGTTAATTTGGTCATGTCTGGTTGTGATTTAGGGGCTTTTATTTATTTTTAATTTTTTTTTTTTTGTAGTATGGCTTCCTCTACTGTTGGAAAAAATGATGGTATTAATTGTGATGCTGATGATGATTATCAATTTTTGCAAAGCCTTAGTCTTGTGAGTAATACAAATACTAGTGAGAATGTTGAACCACAATCCAAAAAGGCTAGGTCATTAACCTTTAATGTGTGGAACTATTTTGTAAATATTGGTGTGGGTAAAAATGGCAAAGAAAAGTGTAAATGCAAGGCTTGTGGGAAAGAATATACTTGTGCAAGTAAATTGGGAACTTCTCATTTATTCCGTCATGTTCCTAAATGTCATGTGATTCCTAAATTCCATGATGTTGGGGACATGTTAATTGATTGTGAAAGGAAATTGAAGAGAAGAAAATTTGACTCTACTATGAATCGTGAGCTATTGTCTGAATTGATTATTGCACATGATGTTCCATTTCGTATTGTTGAGTGGAGGGTGTTTAGGAAATACCAGAAGTTTTTGAATGAAGATTGTAAGTTTATTTCTAGGTGAACTGCTAAACTTGATGTGCTGAAAAAATTATGAAGTTGAGAAAGAAAAATTGAAACAACAATTAGCCCGAATTCCTGGTAGAGTGTGCTTGACCTTTGATGTTTGGACTGCATGCACCAACCATGGTTATATATCTTTAAATGTTCATTATGTTGATGAGAAATAGAAGTTGAATAGTAAGATTTTATCATTTGCTCAAATGCAACCTCCACATACCGGGTATGATTTATCATTGAAGGTGCTTGAATGTTTAAAGGATTGGGGAATAGAGAGAAATTTTTTTTCCATTACTTTGGATAATGCTTCTTCAAACGACAATATGCAAAACATCTTGAAAGAACACCTATACTTGTCAAATAGCTAGTTACTTAATGGAGAGTTTTTTCATATTAGATGTTCTGCTCATATCTTGAACCTCATTGTTCAAGATGGTTTAAAGGTTGCTAGTGATGCATTGCACAAAATTAGATAAAGTGTGCATTATGTGAGGGCATCAAAAAGTAAGATGAAACAATTTTTTCAGTGTGTTAAACAAGTTGGAGAGATTGATACATCAATTGGCTTGAGACCAGATGTTGTCACTAAATGGAACTCCACTTATATAATGCTTGAGAGTGTAATCAAGTATCATCGTGTCTTTCATAGTTTGAGTTTAATTAATAAAAAGTATAAGTGGTGTCCATCAAATGATGAGTGGAATAGAGGGGTTTCAATGTGTGAATTCTTGAAGTCATTTTATACAATTACTAACTTGATATTTGGGTCATCTTATCCTGCATCTAATTTGTATTTTGGGGAAATTTGGAGGATATAGCTTCTTTTGACATCCAACTTGATAAATGAAGATTTGTTGATTCAAAGCATGACTCATAGAATGAAAGATAAATTTGACAAGTATTGGAGTGAATATAACGTGGTTCTTGCATTTGGGGCTATTCTTGATCCAACCAAGAAGCTTAATTTTTAGAAGTATACTTATTCTAGACTTGATCCATATTACTATGAAGAAAAAGTGGAAAGGGTAAAGAAGGCTTTGTATGCACTTTTTGAAGAGTATGTCAATAATGGTGCAACAACTTCAAAGGCTTCTTTCATTGTGAGTCAACCACCAATTATTATTGGAGGAGGGAAAGGAAAAGAGAAATTGCCTATACTATATTATAATGTAAGTTTGCTATTGATTTTATTTTTTAAAACATTTTCATTGTCTACCTTTTGATTACACTATCTTATGATGTAAGTCAAATATTCATTTGATAATTTGATAGGATTTTGAAGAATTTGATTGCCAACAAACTAACAATGTCGGAAAGTCTCAACTTGATATTTATTTGGAAGAGCCAAGGATCACAATCACAAGAAGTTTTGATGTTTTGGCTTATTGGAGAGACTGAAGTAATAGATTTAGTGATCTTGCAAGGATGACTAATGATATATTGAGCATTCCAATAATTACCGTAGCATTGGAATCCGCTTTTAGTATTAGCTCTCGTGTTTTGAACAAATATAGAAGTTCCATGCTTGACGAAACATCGCAAGCTCTCCTATGCACACGTAATTGGCTACTTGGTTTTGTAGGTGATGATAATGATGACTCAACTGACATTGAGGATCTATGTTTTTCTAGAGAAGAGTCAAATGTTATTATTGAGGACAATGAGGAGGAAGAAAAAGATTAGGGGATTTGATAATTTCAATAGTTTTTAAAACTTGTTATTTGGTTGTTGTTTTGTTGGTTTGATACTTTGATTTGGCTACTTGGTTTTGTTGCTTTGAATGTTATTTATGCTTCAATGTTTGATTGTTGGTTTGAGCTATAATCATTTAAACTTGGTTATTGGTTTGATTATTATTTATGCTTTAGAATTATGGGAGATGCTAATGGCTCTAGAAGGTCTACTATTTGGGAACATTTTAAAAATGTTGATGTAGAATATAAGAATGGGTTACTAAGAGCTTGTGCAACATGTAAGGCTTGTAAGAAAGTTTATCATATACATATGATAAAGTGTGGAACAAGCTATTTATGACATCATTTGCATAAATGTCCATCTCAAAATACAAGAGTTTTGGGACATAAGTAATTTATTAAATTTATTTTTGTCAAGACTCAAGTGACTAAATTGTTGTGCTAAATACTTTTTAATTAGTATGTGGTTGATGATACTTTAGTAGTTTATTATTATTTGTCTATTTGAGTTTGTATTTTGATTAAGTATGTCAATATTTGACGCTTCATAATCAATCTGTTCTCATATTCTCTCAAAAATAGGCATGACAAAAAATATTAAAAAAAGGATGCTGGCCCGTTTGGCCCGCAGCCCGAAGAAGGCTAAGTTGGGTTGGGATTCTGCTGGCCCGATTAAAACCGGGTCAATTTGGCCTAGGCAGTTACCCACCTCTACTTAGCACTTCTCAACTCTTTTAAGAGTCAACCTTACTTTTAGTTGGTTTTGCCATATGAGAGGCCTCACCTATTTATGCTAACTCACCTTGCAAATGAATGGTAGAGATCATTCCAAATGGAATAAGGGAGTTGAGCTCTGGAAGCTTCCAACCTCATTTTCTTCAAAATATCTAAGAATATATATATATATATATATATATATATATATATATATATATATATATATATGTGTGTGTGTGTGTGTGTGTGTGTGTAAGAAATATTTAAAGAGAAATGAATAATATATTAGAGTGTTATTATTTAGTACACCGGCAAAGGAAAATAAAATATTTACACAAGTAGCGGGAATTATAATTTTGCTTATAATAAGTCAAATTTAAGACATCAATATTCTTGAAATATTACTAATAATTAATGCGAAATTTGGCCACAAAACAGTTATGCTTTTGTACGTCTGTTCAATTATGCTTCAAAATGTTAGAATTACATCACATCGGAAAAAAAAATGTTACAATCACAATAAATTGATCAGTTTTCTCCATTTCTAATTTTAATATTTGACTTGTATAGTTAAAAACCATCTATCGCTTAGGACATTGGCCACAAAATTCAGAATTGTCTGAGTGTGTGTTGAACTTTTTTCAATAGCCATTGACTCTTTTAGGAATTTTTTACTACTTAATTGCAATTTCGTTCTCCATTTTCTGCAAAACCATCAATTTTGTTCCTCTAATTTGACAAAATAATCAATTGTCTATATGTGTCTACACAGATGAAAACTGCTTATGTAGCAATAAAGATTTTTTTTTTCAATAAGCAGACATGAAAATGAAAAGAAAATATTTTTTTCTTATTCGGCAGTATAATAATATTTTATCGGCTGATGCTTCAATATAATTATTTTTAATTTGCTGACGTGGCTTGTTCTATCAAGTTGTAAATATCACAAAAATGGAAGAACTAAAATATCTCATTATTTGAAAATGGAGGGTCCAAATCAATTATTTTTAAAATAAAAATAAAAAACCAAAATATTTCATTTCTTGTGAATTGAGAGACTAAAACTCTTAGGATCCAAAACTTCTTTTCCATACCGCATTACAGAGGTGTTGGTTAAAGGAATACTAGACCATACCTATTATCTGTAGATTTAGATTAGATTAATTTATCTTATATTATCTCTAGATTTATCTCTAAGATACCTAGTCAAAGACTGTTACCTGTTATCTCTAGATTTAGATTAGATTATCTTATATTATCTCTAGGTTTATCTCATACACTTGTATATATATGCATCTAAGCAATTGATAAAGTTTAAGACATTTTCTATACAAATTGTTGTTTCCTATATTGGTGTCCTCAATAAAGGCACAAAAAGCTTATCCCCACACTTGCATCGCCACACTTCTGGGTAGTACCCAGTACCCGAACCGGATCAACTGGGACGAGAACCGGTGTACATGGAACGCACAAACCACACTTATATATACACGAGGGTGGCGACGAACTATATCCAACGAATATATTCTGATCAGTTATTCCTCTGTCCAATGACACTGCCGTTTGTGGCGGCACCAATCCATTTTCCTTCTCTGGCTTCTGGCGCTGCTTGGCTACTCCGGTACCTTAAAAACAGTACAACGATTTGAATTTGATACAATGGGAAATTCAGTGAATTTGTGATATGAAAAAGGTTGCTTCTGGATTTTGGAATTCTTGAATGAAGGAGGGAAACAGAAAATTGTTTTCGAAACAAGTAAACAAATAAACCCTAAACTTTTTAAAACAAGAAATAGTAAAAGAAAGCTCACAGTTGAAGTACTGTGATCAAGAAGTTTACGATCGTGTGAAGCCATTTTCTGGTTGTCTTGTAGCTCGAATTTCACCATGTTCGTTTGGGTCATAATAACAAAATTCTTCTCACTTATTAAACCTACATCACAATACAAAAACCGAGTTTATGAAAATAAAGATACATGGATTTAATTGTTTTGGAATATCTATTGAAGTGTTTTAGAATGCTATCCATAACCCTAATTGAGCCTGCAATATTTTTGTTTCGAAGGCAAACACAAACATAATATTCTATTGTGTTAGCATATAGATTCTCATATAAGCAAGGAATTACAAACGCACCTGTAAGAAGAACAAGTAAACCTGCAAAGAGAAATGAAGAGACTATCAGGAGTGCAGTCGTTTGCTGCTTCAAAGACCCTGCTGAATAATAGCAACGCCACTTGGTATGAATACAATTTGGAAATTGTATATATAATTTCAATGAAAAGGTTAAGGTGATGACTTGACTTAAGCTTTTTTTATTTTTTTTGGTTTCAGAAAACAAGGGTAACATGAGATACACTCTCACACACTTACTTATACATACATACATACATGCATCTTTTTAATCTTTTTTGTTTTGGAAGACTTTTTAATCTTTTAATTTTAATTGGTGATATAAAATTTAATAACTCCTCTCCCTAACATTTTGTGACATAGAGATATTTAATGAGTCAGCACTCAACAGTTTTGCCATGATCTGCAGTAGAGCCATAATCAGAAATTTACTTGATTTTGAAAAATTCTTGTTGTGATATAAGTGTCATAGAAAAATTGTTCTAGCAAAAATATCAAAAAAAGAAAAAGAAATAACCAATCACAATTAGAGTGCATAGAACATAAAACAAAAAGTACCAAAGAAAAAGAGTGCATAGAACATGCTTCGGTCTTGAGTCATGACAGGTTGGCATGGTCCTATATTATACGGATATATACAAGCATAGATATATGCTTTTTTATTTACTTATTCGTTTTATATTTTTATTTTCTCTCACTTTGTATATATATAATTGGGCATGGATAACTATTGATAAATTATACATATAAGGAACCATAAGTAACAAAGAAAAATCACATTCTACAATGCTAGCTGTGGCATCTGATATGTCATATGATTAATTGTAGAATGAACATCAACTAGGTATATTCATACAAGGAGAGGCCTTGTTCAATGGAGTCGCCTCTAACCTTTAAAGCTATTCATCACCCCTTCTTCAAGTTTGATCCTCTTAGCTGCACAAATGGCAGCATTGGCCATATGGCCATCTAACTCAGACAAAATAATATTAACAATATAACATGCATATTCGTGCATGTTTCAGCACCTACCCATATAAGTATATATGGAGGACTAGACTACCATATTTTTAAAATGACATTCTTCTTGGTAAAGCTAGGTATGAATACAGATGTATCACTTTCTTTCTTACTCTTTTGAGTCAGATTAATATTTTCTATGTAATAGGGAATATAAAAAGGCAATTAATTCCTCCAATTGTATATATATGGCACAAGCTATGGATACCTATATCTATCTATTTGTACAACAAAAGCAAAAAAAAAAATAAAAGGATACCTATAGTATTAGTCACAAATTAAAGCACTAACAGATGGCTATAGTGAAAAGACTTGTACTCGTGACCGTTATCATCTTTCTCGATCATGTTATTCATAGCTCTGTATATAAGCAAAAAAGTTAATTTGTTTGTGATGGTTTGTTAATGATAATCTTAATTATAGAGTTGGATAATTCTTAAGAATATCATTAATTTTATATAATTTAATTGAAGGCATTAATCGTAAAACTGAGTAGTGGCCAAATTTTCATAAATAGTCAAGGAACACAAGGAAAATCTTGATTACAAAGTTTAATTAGAAGAAACCTTCAATCAAATAGAAAAATAAAAATAAAAATAGAAGAAACGTAATGGATGAAATCAAGTAATTCAGTGATACATGAGATTTCTTTAAAGCTGTAGAAATTGTTGAAATTAATATAGCGATTTGATTTTGGTATCAATTAAGATCTGGAAAATCTTGAGTTACGCAACAAAACTTGAACCTTCAATCAAATAGAAAATAAAAATAAAAATAGAAGAAACGTAATGGATGAAATCAAGTAATTCAGTGATACATGAGATTTCTTTATAGCTGTAGAAATTGTTGAAATTAAAATAGCGATTTGATTTTGGTATCAATTAAGATCTGGAAAATCTTGAGTTACGCAACAAAACTTGAACCTTCAATCAAATAGAAAATAAAAATAAAAATAGAAGAAACGTAATGGATGAAATCAAGTAATTCAGTGATACATGAGATTTCTTTATAGCTGTAGAAATTGTTGAAATTAATATAGCGATTTGATTTTGGTATCAATTAAGATCTGGAAAATCTTGAATTATGCAACAAAACTTGAACCTTCAATCAAATAGAAAAATAAAAATAAAAATAGAAGAAACATAATGGATGAAATCAAGTAATTCAGTGATACATGAGATTTCTTTATCGCTGTAGAAATTGTTGAAATTAATATAGCCATTTGATTTTGGTATCAATTAAGATCTGGAAAATCTTGAATTACGCAACAAAACTTGACCTATACGTATACATTGTGTAGTATTGCTTCATCTCAGTTATATTTTTTGATACCTTCTGTTCTACCATTTACATTACTTTCAACCCAAATTAAGAAAAAAAATTATGCTTTTTCAAACTGATAATTGAATCAATTGTAAGTTAATCAAGCTATGCCAAATTATACTTCAAATACTTATATACAATTTAATGCTAGGAACCACGTTTTATCATTTACGATTAATTTTCTATTGAGGATACATGATGAAAAATATAATTACTCACATCTTTTATTTCAAACCTTTCATGCTGAGGATTTTCTATGTATTGTGACCAAAATTTTCTCATGTCAATTAAGAACAATTTATGTTTTCTTTTTCCATAAATTGTGTATCATTACCTTTTTTTTTTTTTTTTCTGGTACTCTAGCAATAACTCAAGGTTTGAACATAAAACTTGGAAGCCATGAGGATAGAACAAATATAGATGAGAAAAAAAGGCTTAACTTGTATTGATTGTAATAGTATATTTATACAAGTGCAGCTGGTGCAATAAACACCAAAATATGCTGATAATATTATGTATTTAATTCACCAAAAAAAAAATATTCTGCATTTAAATCCTAAAAAACTTAACGAGAAAATTCTTAAAGTTAGTTAATTACAATTATTTTCAGCTAATATTCCTTTAGACCTCAGTACCATTGAGTTATAAATGGTTTGGTTAGTTACCTGTTTTCTTAAATACACAAAGTTATAGCTTTGAGTATTTCAACAGTGGGACCCTGGAGCAAGGATGACTCACTGTAGTTATACTGAGATATTAAAAGAAAAAGTTACTTTTTTTTCTGTTTCTACACAAAAATAATTTCGGTTGTGAATGCATCCATCCAAATAAATTGCTTACAATTATATGTAACTGAAAGCATTTAATACACCTTCTCCAATTCAGTATATAAACAACACACTGAATCAGTAACCAGCACAACAATCCCAAATAATTATCTGCCAAAGGCTTTAGAATGATGCCTTCCCCTAAAGTTCTTTCCATTGTGTTTATCATGGTCATCATGTTATCAGCAGGTAACTTCTTCTTGGTCTAAATTTCATTCTCATGGTCTAAAATTAATTTGTTATATTTCATTGTGGACTCATATTGAAAAAGAAAATTGTGTACTTTATGATTTCAGGGAATATGGAAGTAGCTGGTGAAAATTGTTGCTGGGATTATCATACACCTGACTGTAAAAATGATGAATGCAACGCCAGGTGTCAAAGTAGCTGCAGAGGAGGGGAATGCAAGATACGCAATAATTTACATGTCTGTCATTGTTACTGTTAGATATTAATCGTTTTAGTCATGAATACAACCAAGCAAACCGCAGGATGCTGCATTTTGCTACTAATAAGGTTGCTTTTTTTTTGTTTTTGTTTTGTTTTAATGGTCAAGGAAAACTAGGGTTAGTTTTTCGTACCAAGATTAAATCATTTCTCAAATAATTTGAAGGGCACACCTCCACATCAATTTGGTGCATTCAAAGGAAATTCCTATCCTTTGAAATAATTCTTTTGATATATTTTTATTATTAATTGCTTGTCAAGTATGCTTATTTTGAAATTAGATATTGAAATAATAAAAAAATTAGGTCTCTCCTTTGTAATAATAAAAAAAAATTAAAAAAAAGATATTGAAATTTAAATTTTTTCTCTCACCTCTAAATAATTTTATCTCGAAATTAGGGCTAATTTTTAATGATGTTAGATCCCTAATATCATGTTTTCGTTCTATTTTTTTTTTTTTTTTTGTATTCATCGTGTTGGTTATATGATTGTCTACTAACTTACTTGTTGGTCTCAACAGCTCTATGATGTAAAGCTTTGGGTGGAGTATCACCCTTTTTTCATATCTGACGTACTTTTAATAGATTTTTATGCTTCTTAATGCATTTTTTATTTTTCCCAAAAGAAAGAATGAAACCATCCCATGATCTAAGATAACTAATTACACTCAACTCTCGTATCCCAATAATTTTTATCTTCCTATATAGTAACCTCTCTCACCCATTCTGACCTTCACTCCATTAAAGAAATTTTAAAAAAATTAATAATAAAAAGATATATTTCATTTCCTTTCAACCCATACTTCTTTTTTTTTTTTTTCAATAAATCCATACTTCTGTATATTCATGGTCTCTATAATAAGTAACTATGTCACAAACGCATTAAAATCTTCTTATTTTTCAAACTCATTCCCACTTTAATTTTTTTTTTATAAATCAATTAATTGAATTTATAGCATACATGAATATTTTTTGGACAAAAGGAAAGCCTTTGGCAAGTGCGGAAGCGCGGGCATAAAAGCATAAAGCTAATAGATATATAATATATATTTTTTTTTTTCTTTTTGGAGGTTACACAATCTAGGGAGGGGGTAGTTTATCTCTTCCCAAGATCCCACCCCACTTGCTTGCAGAGAAATTTGAGCCTAATATCTCTATAATGAAATATCAAATACTCAATCACTGGGGTATCCCCTTAAATACCATAAGATTTTATTTTATTATACTAAGAGTGTAAAAACATAATAGACAATTACACACTCATGTGTTGCCATGTAGTAGAAACAATTAAAATCAAATTTAAACTCATAATAACATACTGATACGAACATTTTTTGACTACTTGAATCAGTAGACCAATTACTCTTGTGCATGAAAATGACGTCGAGTACTAATTTAATATAGCCAATCAGCCTTGGCTTTAATGGCACAATGAGTGCTAGCATGCTCAGGTTCAATAGTGGGTAATAGCCCCCTTTTCCCATCTCAATCCCCTCCCTGAAATTTATAACAACTTCACATAAAAAGAATGACGTGGATTATTATCCCTCTTCACTCCACTGGCAATCCACGAGGAATAATACAACTCAGTTTTTCTGCATTTTTAACTAATTTCAAACAATAATTGGTTGAATGCTTTTTAAGCAATCTGTTAAATTGCATTGTTGGATTAAATAAATATAGAGTGGTCCCTCCCTAAAAGATACATGCACAATTAGTTTAGTTCTTGAAAGATTTTTAATATTTTTTTAGCACAAGAAATATAATTTTGTCCTTCAAAATAGTCGTTTGTCTAGTTTCCTTTGGTGAGAGTTGACAAAATCTTTTATGTTGCACATGAAATACCGATATAACAAGCTTGGTAGATGAACTTTGTAAAAAATTATTTTAATGGGTAAAATTATTGTCCAAAAATTGAAATAAACAATAAAAATCTTTCCGTGACTAAAGTGACTATGGGCAACAACAAAATATGTATCTCCACAAGTTCAACAACCATAAGTAGACTTGGATGACACAGAGCAAGCAAGCAACTTATGAGACAGAGAGAGAATATATGGGGGAATGTAATAGCGTATAGGAAGGATAGGTTGCAATCATTATTTAAAGGCTCATCACTTTTAACAGTGCAGATATTGTATCAAAGCCGCTTAAGACCCTCGGATCAATTAGATGGGCAGGGCTAAACTGTCCACAGTTCATGTGGATGCAGGAGATATTGCACCCAGTGCAGCACATTAGCAGTGTAAAAGAAGAATCAGTGCTTTCAATGTCTGAATGAATTTAATTACTAAGCTAAACTAACTGTAAAAATTTAAGGGAAAAAAAATATCAATTTGCTTCCCCCAGTTTGGATGAAACTGAATTTATGCTTTGTCAATTTTGGATATTTTTCACGAGTAAGCAGAAATGGAAAGAGTTCTCTGACTGCACTCTAAGTAAATGTTAATTCAACCGTCTAATGTGTTTAAAAGTGTGTTTGTTTTCTACTGTAAAACTTCTTTCGGTAAGTACGTTTAGAACCGTTTTTAAAAAATTAAAACATGAGATAAATTGTTGGGATGCTTATTCTCAATTTCCAATACTTAAGAGAATAGACTTAGATATTGCAAAGGCAAATGGTTTCCAAACAAGTGTCTGCTAGCTCATACAAAGTAGCTAAAATAATTCTCGGCGCTATGTATTATTATGTTCAAATATGTGGTAGTCACTTGCTTGAAAAACATTTGTCTTTGGAATTCTTAGTCTTTTCTCTCTAAGTATTAGAACTTAAGAATAATTGTCCCTAAATTGTTTGAATGAAATTATTTTCAAACTTAATTTAATAAAAAGATCTATGACATGTTTGAGTGCAAAAAACTCTCAAATCCAAAACTCTAAAACTCTTAATATCCAAAACTCTTCGTCTCTGCACCCTGTTACAGAGGTGTTGGTGTCCTCCTTTAACTCATGTTCTCTATTAAAGCATAAAAAGCTTATAATTGAGGGACTAAAACGCTTAAGATCCAAAAAAAAACCCTAAATATTACAGAGGTATTGTTGTCCTCTATTACTCATGTTCTCTATTAAGGCTTATAAAGCCTATTCCCACACTTGCATCGCCACACTTCCAAGTAGTACCCAGACTGGGCGTTACTTGAACCCGCTTCATCCCTCACGAGAACCGGTGTACATGGCATGCACAAACCACACTTGGATATACACAAGGGTGGCGACGAACCCGGTCCAACCAAAATATTCTGATCAGTTATTCCTCTATCCAATGTCACTGCCATGCGTGGCGGCGTTTCCTTTTCTCGCTTCTGGTGGCGCTTGGTTACTCCGGTAGCTGAAAAACAATATAAATCTATGAATTTTATACTATGGAAAACTCAGTGAATTGGAGATATGAAAAAGGTTGGTTTAGGAATTTGGAATTCTTGAATGAGGCAGAGAAACAGAAAACTGTTTTGGAAATTGGTAAACAAATAAACCATAAACTTTTGAAACAAGAAATAGTAAAAGAAAGCCCACAGCTGATGTACCAAGACCAACAAGTTTACGATCACGTGAAGCCGTTTTCTGGTTGTCTTTTGGCTCTAATTTCACCATGTTCATTTCAGTCATAATAGCAAAACTCCGCTCACTTATTAGACCTACATCACAATACAAAAACCGAGTTTGAGAAAAAGAAAGATACATGGATTTAGTTATTTTGGAATATCAACTAAAGTGTTTTAGAATGTTATCCATAACTACTTGAGGTAGCAATATTTTAGTTTCAAAGGCCACTACAACCATAATATTCGAAATTGCAGTCAGCTATGAGCATATTTCTCCAAAATTCCCACGATCAAAATGGCAATGGAAATTTAAATTAGTCCTTGATGTATTGTGTCAGCATATAGATTTTCATATAAGTAAGGAAGTATAAACTCACCTCTAAGTAGAATAAGTAAACCTGTAAAGAGAAATAAAGAGACTATCAGAACTATAGTGGTTCTCTGCTTCGAAGACCATGTCCTGGTGAATGATAACAACGCCATCGCTCCCTATAGGAAGAATTCAAAACAAATTGAGTCTTGGTTGAAAACAAAGCAACGGAGCAGTGTGATGCAATGCAACACAGAATTGTATATATACTGTGCAATTGTGTGGCTATATGTGCTGCGCAATTGTTAATGAGAGTATTTAGGGTTACATGTGCTGTCGGAAATTAGGGTTTCTAGTGTGGGTCGTTGGGCTATTAGGGAAAACTTTTATTCTCTACATTTTTTTTCTCTCTCTTGTGGCCCAATAAAAGAAATGTAGGCCTAAAGCAAGTAGGAGAAAGGGTTTTGAATTTGAGGTTAAGCATAAGTAAATTTACATGTCTGAATTTCTTTTTTATTTTACATTGTAAATTATGGTTAAGAATACAATTTGAATGTTGTATATTTAAATATTTCACTTAAAAATTTAATGTAAAGGTCAAGGTGATGACTTCACTTGGGCTTTTTTCTTTTTTCTTTTTTTTTGAGGAAACATGAGTAGCATGACACATACACATACATACATACATAGATACATACATACATACATACATACATATAAAGTAATATTCTAGATTAGAAATTAATAACATAGAAACAAGTTTGAAAATAAGAAACATGAATCCAAAATCTTTGAATATTTCATATGATAATTTTTTTTTTCTTTTCTTACAGAATGATACATACATATATAATCATATAATTTTTTTTCTTTTCTCAAAGAATATTTTGATTTATCGTATAAGAATAAAAATAAATATTATTTTATAATAATAATAATAATAATAACCAACAACAACAACAACAATAATATTGTCACTAATAAAATCATGTGAAAAGAAAAGTAAATAAACATGCCTAAATAAGGGTAATGATTTGTTAGTCTAGTGGCACCTATTCTAGTCATAATAGATAGAGTGTTTGATGTCATATTCTATTCTCATCATACACTTCTCTCCTCTTTCTCCAAGACATTGTGCTCTCATGTAACAAAAAAAAAATCTAAATTAGAGAATCAATTGCATATAAAAGCCTTAATCTTGTCCTGTAAAAGAGGATGTAATTTAAATTTCAACTATGTAAAGAGTGAAGAAGGCCCGGAAAAAGAGCACCTTTTACCTTTAACCTTTTCCTTCTTCCATTTTTGAATTGGAGAACCAATAACGTCACCCACTTGAGGCTACATGGAATGATCCTTATTTTTTATGACAATAGGGAGTGGATTTTAATCTTCAGAAGGCATTGGATTATAGAGTGTAGTCTTAAAGTCCTTAGCTGTTGTAGGGGATTAAGTTAAGGCCCTTAGGTGATATTAAATTACAGAGCACTATGAAGCACAAACACTTCAAAAATTTAAAATACAGCATAAAAAATAAAAAATAAATACAATAACTTTAACAATCATTAAAACATTACATTCTTTTTTCTTTTCTTAGCTCTTCAACTTTCTTTGCTTAATTATTAGTGTCCAATAGCTACACACTTTTACCATTCAGGGTGTTTTTCTATTCATATATTTCTTTCTTTCGATGAGGTCGTTTAAATTTATTAGCAGACTTACTCTTTATTTTATTTGAGCCCTTCCGTCTCTGGTCTTTTACTAGATATCCTTTAGGTTGATAAGTTGGAATTTGAAAAAGGTTAAAAAAAGTCTAACAAAATAGTTGTAGTACTCGTCAGGGGGCATTGGAAGCAAGCAAAGATTTTTTTTTATTTTTTTGGTCATAGATTGATAAATCTAAATGTTTTAGGTGGGATATGGGAACAAGCAAAGAAAGTCAGTGGGTGCAATACATGTGAAAAAATTTATAGCTGCCCACCGTCGTGATTATATGGCTCTTCCACTACTATTCTCTTTTGACTCTTTTGAGTATATAAAAGTTTAGAGTGAGGAGATGTTACCCATTTTAAGGCTGTGTATACCATATGTCTAAGTAAAAGCTTACAATAATATTTACAAATTGCGAACCAAAGAAGATTGCTAGCAGTGAGATTTAAACCTAGGCATTACAAACAAAGTGTTTTAATCCTTATTAGTTGAACCAACCATGTTGACACTTCAACACCTCTAAATAATATTCTTATAAACAAATCATATTAAATTTTAAAATTTGAAACTTATAAAATACTTTCCAAACACAATATAACACATGGCATACTTGGGTATAATTTCTTGGTGTTTTCATGCTTATATATATTAATATTATATTTATATGATTTTTAATATATATAGCATGAATTCTATATCACATAATCCGCTTGCGAGTGCAATTTGTACAAATTTGTTAGTGCGGTGCAGCTCCAGTGCTTCTGATTAAAAATAATATTATATATATATATATTCTCAAGTCAAAATATGACTACAATTGTGACTTGGGGTTGCCTCAAAGGAAGTATACAAAGCTGCCCTATAGCCAAAAAAAACTAGGCAGGTATACCTATATTGGATAATCTTCCAACCAAATAAAACAGAGGACTACAAGATTAACCTGCCCTGTGGCCAAAAACAAAAGTTAGTTTAACATGCTAAGCTATTAACCAATTTTAGGTCTCTTATGATGTGCAATATCCTCCCCATGCTGTGCTTGAGTTCCTCCACTATTGTGCAAAGGTGGAAGTTCAGAATCATCATCATAAGGACACCAAGCTCTTTTTCTTCAATGCCTTCCACGTCATTATCTAAATTATCATTATAAGAAATATTATCCCAATTCTTTAAGATTTCTCATTATCATCTCTATACCTTGATAACAACCTATTATTATAATGAACATAGACCAACGATTCACCATGATTAGCATTCAATTTGCATCTTTTCACACTATGAATAAAAGAATATGTACTCCATACTCTTTTTGTACATGAAGAGTTGACACTTTGAGATAAGATCTTGATATCTAATTCATAAAGTTCAGGAGCAGCAACACCATCCACCATTCAACTGCAGTCATCATTTTCCTATTTTCAATTGCTTGAGGTCGAGCAAAGATACCTCCATCACTTGAGAAATCATTAAGTTATCTTCGAATCAAAGGCAATTCAGCTGGATCTCTTACCAACCGATCAACAACCTCTAAGTAAATACTTTGCACATATGAATCAGCATAAGAGTTAATTCTTTTCTTTCCACTTGGACCTGCACTAGCTAGCCATGAGCTTGAATAGTAAGATGGAGTCAGTACATATGCAAGTGTGTGTAAAGGAAGATTCATTCTTTCCCATCTTAAGTAAACAATATTTTCCACTTCCATGTACATCTCATAATTGTCACCCAAAGCCACTTTTATGCTTTCTAGCATATCTTCCATCCTTTGATAAACTTCTCCAATTACATAATTATCTAAGTCACAGAAACAGATCATTTTCTATATTGGCCTAGTGAAAGACAATGTTAGTTTTAACATTTTTCCAAAACATATCATCTAACACAATCTTTTTCACTTCATCATGTGCTAATTTAGACTTTGAGTGTCCTTTTCTAAGTGATTCCCATTCTTCACTTAAAACAGTTCTTATCAAAGCATTTTTCACTCTATATATATGATCTAAGATAACATAATGATGCCCAAATCTGTTTTTTTTTTTTTTCACTTGAATAACCTCCAAATCAGAAAATTCTCTGAATATATATAATACAAAGCTGTGATTTTTAATATAATGTACTACAACTTTTGCCTTAGAATAACAATCATCAACAAAAGCTAATAATGGGTGCAATGAGTGAGCAATGTCTTTCATGAACAAGCTAAGAGTATAAGCCATGCAACCAGACCAGAGAATATGTGGATGTCTTGCTTGAATAATATCTCCTGCAGGTTTACAAGTTGATGCACTATTTGTTAAAACTTGAACAACATTATATGTTCCAACAATTTCAATTGCCTTAAGTAAAATATCAGCAATGTAGGTAGATGTTTTCCCATCTCATGAGCAATCAACAACATTAATAAATATGGCTTTTACCTCGGAAAATTGCCAATAAATTAATCAAAGGCTGATTCTTCACATTTGACCATCCATCAGACACAGTTGAAACTCTACATCTTGTCCATCGTTGTTTCATAGGCATTAAAGCATGATTAATTTTAGTCTTTTCTTTGTCAAGCAATGTAGTTCTTAACTTCTCTGAATTAGGTGGCTTATAACCTTTGGGTGCTCTATTGATGGCTTTGACCATATCAACCCAAAAAGGAGTTCTAGCTATATTAAAAGAAATTCCACAACCATAAAAGTATCTTGCAATTATGCTATCTAGTTCTTTTCTTGCAGATAATTTGAATAATTCCCTAATATACTTAGAACAAGATTGTTTCTCTACATTCATGACAGATAAACTAGATTTACGTGAATTTCCTCTCAAGACTCTTTGTGCTTCTTCTTCTTCTTTCTTCAATTTTTCTCTCTCTGTTTTTGACATCTTAGAACATAAAGCTATCCCTTGAGGTTTCTATCCAGACATCAAACCAATGAGGTGTGCTCTAATACGAGAATAACTATTGGTATAAGTGTATGTTTTGCAACCAAAATTGCATATCCATTTGCAACTACTTTTCCCCCAAACATTGTT
The DNA here is from genome assembly GCA_003255065.1 of Cercis canadensis. Taxonomy (NCBI): domain Eukaryota; kingdom Viridiplantae; phylum Streptophyta; class Magnoliopsida; order Fabales; family Fabaceae; genus Cercis; species Cercis canadensis. The sequence continues at coordinate 31,967 of QAOA01001178.1, forward strand.
ACATATTATTTTAAAGGACTATATGTATTTTGCTGCTTCCCTTCATCTTCATCTTGAATTAAAATTGACCCATTCATTGTTTTTAGTCATAATATGGAATCCAACAATTAATTAGCAATATTACGCATTATAATTAGTTAAAAACTTAAAATCCCTAAAAGGGGGCAAAAATTCCTAAAAGAGGATGACGATGTGAGAGTGGGAGGAGAGTCAAACAACAAATCTTCTAAGATGATTTGATTTGATTCACTTAGGTTGTGTTTGGATGAGATATTTGCCAAATTATTGTGTATTTGAAATACAGCATTTCAAATACATGTATTTATAAAATACCTTGTTTGGATACACTCTATTATAAAAAGAGTAATTTAACACCAATATTCAAAACTATTGATAAACATTACAAAATCCATTCAAATCACATTCTTTAATCAATAAAAGAAAAATATAAGAAAAAAAAAATATAGTCCAAAATTTGGTCCCTTTGATCCATAGAAAGCCTCTTTGAGGTACCCTTTCTCTAGTCCAAGATTCTCACATAATAAGTCTAGCAGATCCTCTGGTAGTTTCTCTAGCTTCTTAGCAAATTCCTTCATCACCACTCTGCATCATTTTTTGAAATGCTTTAATATAAGAAAAATCAGTAAAAAAAAATTGGGAGTTGGGTGGGGGTGTTGGGGGAGAAAGAAAGAGGGTTGATAGAGTGAATTTGAAATACACTCTATTTTGAGTGAATTTGAAATACACTATATTGAGACTTTGAAAGTCACTATAAGAATACACTTGAATTTTAAAAATACCTTAAAAAATTACACAAACAAGGTAATTCAAAATTAGCATTTCAATTACACTCTATAAATACCCCATCCAAACACACTTTTAGCAATAAGTTAAAATCCCTAAAATAAGGGAGGAAAATAATAGAGATCGAGTGAAAGAGAAGAAATTATGTTCTACAGCAACACCAGAAAATTCGGGAGATCAGTTGAAGGTGAAGAGACCAGAGCATATGGAAGAGTGAAATGAAGACCAGACCACGTTGACAGCATCAATTTATAACAGGTGAAATCAAATTTGCTGTTGCTGAACTCATCTCCGCTAATTTGCAAACTGATAAATTTTAGTTCGCAGATTGATGCCGCATTCGCACCGAAAGCGCCAATCCACCGCACTGGAGGTGATTCGACACCCCTTATAGGAGAATCTTGTGATCTAGGTCGTGCCATGTCCTTTAAATTTTGTTGCATTGTGGTGTCCATGTTGTGTTAAAGACAAGATATGTGACTATGTAGTGAAGATTAAATATATACCTATAAACAATGAATTGGGTTGGTTCAACTCCAAGGTAATGCGCATTGCAATAAGTAAATACCTTCAACCCAATGTTTTTAAAATTGGACCAGACCGGACAAGTTGACCAGTGCTAGTGCTAGGTCAAGATATCGATTCGGTTGATACCATTAACTTGTTTATTGGGCTCAAAACCAATACAAATCGTCCAAATCGGTTCCGATTGTTAATTATTGGCCAATTATGTTTTCCTCTTAGAAAATAGTTTAGAAAGGTAAAAAGTGCCCATGTGCTAATTCAAACTCAATGCATGTCATGTGAGAGAATTTTAAGAAATGACAATTACCATTAGACCAAGTTGAGTTAGTTGCATGTCATATTATATATTTTTTAATTCTTTAAATACTTTTTCATTATAATAGGTAAATTAAATATTACATATATATTTATAAAATCATATATATATATTAACTATTAAGTAGATTTATTTAATATTATATATTTAAACATGTAAAAATTATAATATATAATCACACAATACACATAGATTTTAACTTAAGAAATTTTATTGATTTCTTAAAACTTTTACTATTAACCCATTGCTTTATTATTATCCTCATATTCTTTTTTTTTCCTCATTTTTCGTTATTATTTAATGCACGTGTGTCACTAACTTTACTAAGAGGGAACAAAATCATATGTAGCTACATGGCTCTAACACCACATGTTCTTGCATTTTTTTTTCTCTTGGTCTATTATGCACGATTTAATTAGTTTATTGGTTCTTTATTTTTTTTTAACTAATATTATGTGACTCTGTCTTTTTTTTGTTTGTTATGATTATCTTATTATTTATTTATATGTTCTGATTATCTAATTTTACTATGTTAGAAATTGTGAACTTGATTATGTTGAGAGTATGTGAACTTATAAGAAGTGTTAGTTGTTGAAACAATCTAACTTTATTATGTGACACCATTTTAAATTAGGTGTATATAAATATATTAGGTTTTCATATCTTTTGATTTTTAATTATTTAAATATTTAAGTTTGAGACTTTCACTTATGAGTTAAGTTGATGATTTGTGCTTCATCTTTCATGTTTTATTCTTTGTGAATTTATAAGTTTAAAAAAACTTTAATTCAACCGATTTGACTAATGGTCTGACCGATTATTTTTTACCATACCAATTCGATCATGGGTTTAATTTTTAAAACATTGCTTCAAAGTTCAAACAGTGTCATATTGCAATACAGGGGGTTGGGGCGGGTTTGGGATGGGTCAGAACAGGTTGACCCCGCATTTGAAATCAAACTTAAAAAGAAAAAAGAAACTTTCCAATTCTCAATCAATTTCTCGATGCCTCTATCACGCTCTGAGCTCTCTCTGTCGTAGTCTCCCTACCCCACAATCCCAATCGCATTCTCTCTTTCTCTTCACCCCACTGCCGGTGCCGGAGAAAGAGAACAGACCATCGTCCATCGCCACTCTCCATCGCAGCAGCAGCCAACACCCTCTCTCCATCGTCACTTCAAACTTGGAAGGTATGCGATTCTGGAGTCTGGACTTGTGTATGTGAGGCTGGCTGTGGGAATGGTATAGTAATTACAGTATTAAGATGATAGAAGGCATTTTGGGTTGAGTTCAAAAGTTTTTGTTTTAAGATGCATATCTTTATGGTTTTTGAAAAAACATAATGTTCCCCTCTTGAATCTTCACTCTCTTCTGGGAAAATTTTGTTGCAGAACTGAGTGTTTGTACTGATCTTTTGGAACGATTATGTGGTAGTTTTGGTATTCATCTCTTAATTTCTGATTTTTACCAAATGCTGTACTCTTTGTCTCTGGTGCTCGTTGCTTGAATTCTGCTCAAGCAAGGCGTGGGTCAGAATGAAAGTAAGGGGTGTGCTTGAATGTTGAATGTGTTGCTATTTTTTTTTTCGGGAATTATATGCTACACATGGTATGCTGTACGTGACAAATATTTATTATCAAAATATAATTTTTATTAAATATAAAATATAATTTATCTTATTTTTAAACCGGTGAATAACCGCCGGTTCACAAAGGAAAAAATTTTGGTAAGATTTTCCCCAAAAACGGTGCCGTTTTGGCACCTGTTTCCAACAGCTCGACTCCTTCCTCCCTCCCCTCGACCTTCTGCTTCTGTTTTCCCAAAATCTATCCTTAAATCCTAGCGTAATCTCACAATCTCACTCTCCCTCATTCCCTCTGTAACTTTCTATCTTCTCGTGCCGGCGTCCTTCTGTTTCATTTCCTTTCCTTTCCTTCGCTTTCTGGTTAAGCAGGCTTTACCGGAGGCTGCAATATATAAAGGTACGCTTTCTCTACGCGTTGCAAATCAAAATCAATACCCATGTAATCCCCCTTGCTCACAGGGTATCATCTGGGTTTCACTTCTTTCATCTAATGTAGAAATGGGTAAGCGGACATTTGTGATTTTGGCGATTGAGTTGGGTTTGCGGAACTTTCCCTGAGTTCTGTTTCTGTTCTATTGGTTTCGTTTCATTGGGTGCGTTTTCCTGTCTATCTGTTTCTATTGTTTTCTGGGTTGAAATTATCTTCCAAAATGGTTGTCTATGGTGGTGCCTTGAAGGGTTGCTTAACCAGTCCGCTTGCAATGGATATATATATTTTGAAGATAAAATTTTGTGTGGATTGGATGCAGCGCATCAATTCTGCATCTAGTTAGTATGGCGAGTTAGGATTATTCTTGCGAGGGGCAAAATTTCAAACTAGATGGAATTATTTTGTTTTAGAGAAGAATCAAATAATACATATTGAAACAAATGGTGCGGTGGGCTTGGGAGAGTGTCCAAAGGCAATTGGCTCCTTCACCACAAACTAACTCAGGTGTAAAATCAAGTAATTTTTTTTGCTTACTTAACATTATATAGAGAGACCTAACTTTGAATTGAATTGAATTATCCTTTAGTTAAAAGAATTTTGATTGAATGTTTTCTGAATTTAAATATAATTGTTTGATGAAATAAAGTGGTAAATTATATGGGGCTTAAAGTTTAAATTATATTATGGTTGCCTAACATTTTCTTATTCTCATTCAAAGATGTCACAGTTATCAATATAGTAGCCTACACAAGAATTTCTTCATCAATAAATGTATTCACATGGATAAAATGTTAAATTATATACATCTCGTTTGAAATGTAGGGACATTACATAACTCTTTTTTCACCAAAATGAGTTTAGTAATTTGTATAAAGTTAAGAGCTTGAATTTTTGTGTCCTCATCTAAAAAATATATGTATTCACAGGAAGGGTATGGTTTGCAACTCTTCCCCAAAGGGAAGCATTAGTTATGTCATTGGTATGCCAAAGAGGACACCATGGATATATTCTATTAAAGCAACTTGAAGTGCAGGCTATAGCAGCAGCTACATTTTTTATCCTGTTGACCTTGTTCTATTGTGGAGAGCACCTAGTGTGTATCTTATATTTTGGAGGGTGATTCATTTGCTGCATTTGACAAAGATATATAATCTGGTTAATTTGGAGAAGTTGTTGTCTTAGTAACCCTTTATATCCTACAGGTGTAGGAAGATAAGGTGGTATGTAGAAGTTCCTATTTTGAATTTTTCAGTTGTAATTATTGCCAGAACTGCTTGGGGAACTGAATAGATTGAGATAAGAATTATTTCTCTGCAAAGCCCATTTTTCTCTTCACTTTTTTGTGTCCTCATCCAACTTCTCCCATATCTTCTTCAATGTTTTGCTTTGGTGTTTGGTTACCTGATTGGTATGCTGAATAGATGTCTTTTGTATGTTAAGGGTAGTTGAAAGATTAGAAATGCAAGATTATGATACTAGCACAAGTGTTTGTAAGACATCAGAATGTTGCTTGAAGTGTGTTTGGGAACCTGGATGATTTACCGAATGGGGCACTTTTTAATTTTTTTTTTCCTTTAAATGTTTGGTGATTTCATTTCCTTTCTAGTTATTTAGCTTGATTACTGTTCTCCTCTTGCACAAATATGCCTTATTAATGCTTTCATGTATCAGTATTTTATGATGACAAAGTGAGTGTATTAATTTTGATTGAATGGACAAGAATAAGATGGTAACAAGTTAGGAAAGGCAGGTAGTTCTAGTGCTGTTATGTTTTGTATATTTGATGGCCTACTAGAGTTAGAAACTCATTGAATTAAGTTTTAAGACTATGTATTTGATAGTTTTAAGACTATGTATTTTAATTTTTAAGTTTGAGATTTTCACTTATGAGTTGAGTTTGATGATTTGTTCTTTATTCTCCATGTTTTCCTTTTGAATGTTTAATTTTGGAAAAAACTTCGGTTAAACCGGTTCAACCGGGTGGTCCAACCGGTCCAACCGGTCCGACTGGTATGTTTTGCCAAACCTCTGTTTTTTTCCATCCAATTTTACACATCTTTTCATCAATTTTAGCGGGCTGCCCAGCCTATTCTGCAGCCCACTAGTAGGGTGGGTTGAGATTTTCTCCAACCTGGACAGTGTGGCCCGTCTTGATTATACACACATTTCCGATTAGGTTGAAATTCTTGATCTTGTTAAAATATTAATAATTTTTTTTATTTTTTTAAATTTAAATTTTGTCAACAATTTAAAAATTTAATTTTTATTAGGTGACTAAAATCTTTTAAATGAAATAATTTTTTTAGTGTTACCTTTTAAGAAAAGTGAGGTAGGGTATGTCCCCATTTTGAAACACGAAGATGTAAATTAGAATTTACCTAAATAAAATTATAAGGCATAAAGTCACGTCGTTTTAGGACACAACCTTTAGTCAAATTTGAAGACTAAAATCTAACCGTAGAGCGCAATTGCATACGCACATTTCCGATTATGCTGAAATTTTTGAAGATTGGCTTGCTTTGTACAAAAGGATCCACAGCACACTCAAGGGAAAAGAAGGACGCCACACCCACACAATCAATCTCATTGCACCACGCAGCCATTCTATTTCCTTCACCGGCGAGATTTGTTATTGCTTGAGAAGACGAGTTGCAGCTTGCAGGGAGTGGGCAGCAGTAAGTCCTCATTGTTTCTAGAACTTCTCTGCTCTCTAACCTTAACGTTCTCTTATATTTGGTCTCTTTGCTCAAATCTCGCATCATTTTTGAAAAAAACTGAGTGTCTCCTTATTCTTTTGTGAATTTGTTATTATAAATAGAATTAGTTTATTTGAAATTATTAGAATCTAAGATTAGAACCCTGCTGCTGCTTGTTATTTAGTTTTTTTGAACTTTGCTGGTTATTTAGAATTAGTTTGGTTGGGTTTGAAATCAATATGTTCATCTAGAACCTGTAGTCTCCAATAGAAGGAGAATGTCACATGTGCAGCTATATGCATCTATATAATTATTTCTGAATTTTTTCATATGGGTAGTTAAGAAGATTTTGTTCAATAATTTATCAAAAGGGTCAATTTTATTTTTTTCCTGGTTCCGTTTAGAGCATAATGTAGCAAATTAGTGGAATCCTGCTTTCTGGTTATTTGGTTTTTTGAAACATTTTCTTGTACCCCTTAGGTTTGGTTAATATAAATTGGGAGAGCCAAATCAACCAACAGGGGAAGGGATGCTTGAATATGATAAAACGGGAGAACTTTGAACTTGTTTGCAAGTCTGCTTCTTTCAATTAGGATATTCTTTAAATCTTTAGGTCTGGAGTGCTGAAAGTCTGTAACTGTGAGATTGTAATTCTCTTAAACAGTAGGTATTTAATAGCATCGGGACAACCCGGGACCATCCCGTCCTGTCCTGATCTGACCAAGTTTGCGACACAACAGGACTGTAGTCATGTTGGGACGGGACCAGGACCAAGTCCATGTCCCTATTAAAAATTTGGGACAGGACTGGGATAGTGCAAATCCTGGACATCCCAGACTGTCCTGGTCCGTGCCCACCCCTACACTCATCCTTTTCAAACAACACTCATCCCCTCCAATACAGAAGGTTTGTGCTCGGTTTTCTGTCTCTTTGGATGGGGTGAATGTTGGGTAAAAATATTCAAACAAACACAGAACAAAGAATAGAGAATAAGTCACCGGAGTTGTATAGCACTCAACACCTCTGCCACTGCAGGGTAGTGTTAATACAGCCCCTAGACCTCCAAAGAGAGTAGTCTCTCTTTTCCTAAACACAAGACAGAAAATAACTGAATCCCCTTCCCCTCTCTTCCTTCCCCTTAAAACACCCTAACCCCCCTTACACACACATGTTGCTGACCACAACTTACTTCCCCCCATTTCCGGACCACTCTTCTTTCTCCTCTCATACACCCTCAACCCTTTCTGCATGCTTGGACCTGCCATCAACTTAGAGGGTCCACCTTGTTCAGGCCTAACCAATCCTTCTAATTCTTTTTGGCTAACAGTGAAGTTCACTATCAAAGCTTACTATTGTTTCTCCATTGCATGCCATGAGCAGCCAAAGAACCTGCACCTCATCATCTCCATTGCTCAATTCCTGAGTTTTCTCTGTCTAGCCCAATTGGAGCAGCAAGGTTTCTTTTTGTTCTAGACATAAGAATCAGCAAATTTGCCTTGAGATTCCAACTTCTTAGATTCATTCCAACAAAACCATCGCAAGGTCAGAACTGCGTTCAAACAATCAAATTCTAGTATCCTACTTTACCCAAGTGGTCTAAATAGTTATTTTGTATCTGGGTATTGTATAATTTGAAGGTGGAATTTGTAGAATTTTGTTCCTATTGTTCTAATAAGTTTGGTCTTTTCTGTTTGCTCGATTCTAATGCTTGGATGTGATGGAAAGTAGAAAACTTCTGGTCTGATTAGTTGGGGTTCTCTTGTTTTCTCTGCTTTTATTAAGTTAGGTTTTGGGGATTATATTCATTAATATGGGTACTGTGATCTGTTATTAATTGAAGGGAAGTCAGGGATTGCTTTGGATAGGAGCTTTTTTATTTTGGAATTGCTAGTGGCTGTTGCCTTGTTTGATTTGCTTGATGCTTGGGCTGCAATGGGTCCAAAGTGTCCCATTTGGAAAGAGGTGGGATATTTTGGTTGCACATCTGAAGGGAAGACCAGCATTTGAGGTAGATGATTAGTGGGCCTTGATATATTTTTGTTTTAAAAGAAGGATCAAGGGATGGATAAGGTGTTTCTTGGGAATTCATTATACTTTGAATGGTGATTTAGCTGGGTTTTTTGACCAATATAAGCATATGATTGAGAAGTATCATAAGAATTGAGACGACCATTCTTTTGCAGTTTGTAGCCAAGTTTGATATACGAAGGGTGCAGTGCAAGCCTTTTCTCTTTTCAACCATTTCTTAGATAAAGCTGTTTTTATTTCATACATAGTACTTTTTTTATTTATTGATAAAAGAAAAAATTCATTAAGACAGGAAGGGAAGATTTACAATAGTAAAGTAGGATAAAATATCCTCCTTACCAAATACATAAAATAAATCAATTAGAAAGCAAAAAACATCAGGGCAGTAAGACTGCCCAATCCCTTCTGCATCTGTGTGAGGGAGATTCCCTTGAGAAGACAATGGGTAGATAGTAGTTTTTGATTCTTATAGGGGTAGTTTTGGCTAGGGGTGTAAGCAAATTGAATCAAATCGATTAAACCGATCAAATCAAACCGAATCGAATGAAAACCAAACCAAACTGATGGATTCGGTTTGGTTCTCAGTTTCTGTATCTAAAAAATTGAACTGGTCAGTTTGGTTTTCGGTTTCGATGAAAAAAACCAACTATAAACCAAACCGAACCAAGCACCAGAAAACGTCTTTTTTAGGGGTTTTCCTTTCTGAAACCTGGAAGCCCTCTCTCGGTCTCTCCCTCTCTGTTGAAGTCCTCTCTCTCACAAATCCCTAACCTCGCCGGCACTGAAATCCCTAATCGCATTTCACATTTTCACTCTCCCTCAGGCTTCAATCCTGCTCTGCTGTCTTGCTGTCTCGTTCGCATCCTTCATCAGAGATTCAGAACTCGTTGCTTGTGAGTTCTACTTCTGCCTGTATTTGATTTGTTTGGGTGTTGCTGGTTTTTTTTTTTTTTTTATTTTCTGTTTGATTTAATTTGCCTGAATTTGTTTCGTTTGGGATGTTGCTGGTTTCTTGTTTTTTTTTTGAATTCCTGTTTGATTTAACTTGCTGTTGTTCTTCAACCCTGTATTGGTTGCTTCTTTGACTTTATGTGATTCTTAATGGCTGCAATCCTGCACATTCTGTAAATAACCCAGTTCCTTTGTCACTGTTCTGCTTTTTTTTCTTTATTTGTTTTGGGATAAATGAAAGATTTTGCTTGGTTAATAACCCAGTTCACTTCATTGGATTGATGAATTTCAATTAGTGCTCCTCTTTTCTCTTCGTATTGCATTATCTGGATCTGTATTTTAGATTAATTGTCATGAAGTCTGAGTTTTTGTGCCCAAATCTAGATGACAATAAGTCTAACATGCTTTGTTAGTAAGTGAAAGGGGAGCACTATAGCGTGCAAATATATTATCAGTGTGCTGTAGTTCTTAAACTAATGTGTTTTTTGTCTATGATATGTTCCTCTTTCTTCCTAGGAAGCCAAGTCCAAATATATTATCTCCTGCACTGTGGGGTTTGTGCCTAACTTGTCATATTAGAAATGATAATTTCTGCATTTTCAGTGTGCTGTAGTACCTTCTAGGTTTGTTAAGGAATTCACTTAATGTTGGAAAATTTTCTTTTTTGGTGTTGATTGAGGAATTGCTGATCAGGCAAATTTTACCATGTTGTAACTCTGCTTGCCATTCTTCTGTGGTTTAGTAGGATAGTTAGCAAACACACCTTTGCTTCTTATTTTGGTTGAAGATAACGCTAGCTTGCTAGCTGATGTCTGCTTGGCTGCTAAATATGAAAGATGGATTCAGATTGATATTTTTAATTTCAGTGTTTAGCTTTTTCTTGATTTGGAACTGATGAATGTTGATAGGGAGGGAATATTAATTGTGATGGAGTTGATGAAGATGGGATCATATTCATGGTGCATGGTCCTGAGGAATCATTTCTTGGTTGTAGTTTTAAAGAAATTTTTTTGTATGGTGGGCAGAGTAGTTACAGTGCTCGAAGAAGAAGAACTGGATAAAGAACCAGTTCCTCTTCTCTTGTTGTTCTTAGGAGAAAAAATGGCTTGTGCATCTAATTTCTTTGGAGGAGCCATTGATATTCTATGCTCACAAGCTGTTAACACACCACAAATCACAGCAATTTGGCTGCAGAGATCACCCTATCTATCTATTTATAGACACAACTGCTATACTTTCATCCCTTGATTAATGGTGTTACATCAGTATAGAGAGGCAAAAACTGACCAACTGAACTGAACCAAACCGAGTTTGGTTGGTTCAGTTTGGTTCGGTTTTGAAATAAAAAATTCAAGAAACTGAGCCGAACCAAACCGAAATGGCTTGGTCGGTTCGGTGGTCGGTTTGGGGTGTAAACCGAACCGAACTGGACTGATTACTCCCCTAGTTTTGGAAGTAATTACTGACATTCACTCTGTTGTCATAAAGTCTGTTTACATTTTTAATAGAAACACAACTTAAGGGATGAAGATTCAAAATACATTTTTTTACTCGAGTTTGTGTTGTTGTTTGTGTTTTGATTTGGATGGTAGACCTTTTATTTGATTGAGTCTACTTTGTTATGGAAAAGTCTTTGTTGGAAATTCATTTCTCTTGAGATTTCTAATTTTCTATCCAGCCCTGTTGAAATGTTTGGATGTAAAATCCTTATGATATTAAATATAACTATGTTTCATCCATTTTAATCTGGAATTCAACTTGAGATTGCCTTTTGGATAAGCTGATTTGGTTTCGCGGTTTCTTGTCAATTGCTTTGACCATGGGTGTAGGCTGGTAAAATATTAAATGACTATGTAGTCTTCTGTTGATCACAGTGAGTCAACTGGAGTGGAATCTAATATTGGATGAAGAATGGAGTGAATTTTCACTTTAGAGTACTCAAAAGGGTGTGAATTTAATTTACTCTTTTAGTTCTATCCTCACATGTACAAATGGAAAATAACATTAGAAACTGGAGATTATAAGATATAGTTGGTAAAATATAATTTTATCTTCATATGGGCACTATTTATTGTTGTGCCATATGGTCAGAGTGAAATGTTTAATATTGTTCCCTTCCTTCGCAGCAGATACAATGGAAGGTAAGATTAGAAATTGAAGATGTAGCAATTGACAGTCAAAGCTCCTCATTCTAATGCTATATATATGTGTGTGTGAGTATAAGATTTAATTCCTATCCTTTATATTATATGTGACATACGATTTTCTTGACTAATTCCTATCCTTTATAAAACTTTCTGTTTTTGCTGATTCCTTTTTGTGCTTGATTAATTTTCAGATTGCTTGAGTGTTGGCAATTTTGATTTCTGTTCTTCTCAACACAAGGTAGGTTGCTTCTACTAAATTCAATTAAAGCACTAGGTAAACATTAAACTGCTTGGGCTGCTGAAAGCACATGTGTACTCTAGAGTTGGGGAGGAATATAGGAACTGTGATATTATTTTTGTGACCATTGCATGGATGATTTGCTTATTTGATCAAATCTTATGTGACATCGTTCCTTGGATGTTGTATGAATAGTGTTACAATCCCATATCTGTTGAGTTCAGCAGCAGACGCAGGGAGCATGGCTTTGTTAGGAGGTGCTCCATGGTTGAAAACTAGAGTTTTCCCAGAGATTGGTCCTCCAATTCTACATCAATCTACATTGTATTACAGGCAAAGTGTCTTCCGCTTCCGAAGGATATTTTCAGTAACTGCATGTTCAGTTCCTGAGCAAAATGCCAAAGGAGGAATTCGTGTTCGTTTTGCTCCATCACCTACTGGGAACCTGCATGTTGGTGGAGCAAGAACTGCATTGTTTAATTACTTGTTTGCCAGGTTCGTTACAGGTTCTGGCTTCTTTTTTCATTTTTTTTTTTTGCTTCTTTCAGTAACTCTAATGTAATTTCAGGTCCAAAGGTGGGAAGTTTATTTTGAGAATTGAAGATACTGACTTGGAGAGGTCTACACGAGAATCTGAGGAAGCCATGTTACGAGATCTTTCTTGGCTTGGTCTTCATTGGGATGAAGGTATGGACTGCATGATCTTTAGCTAATGCGTGTTAGCTTGCATTTTCTCCCATCCGAGGTTTAATCTTAGTGACCAATATATATATATAGGTAAGTATGAATACAAGTAAATAGGAGAATATCTTATCCATCTAAACAAAGACTAAAAATTAGGAAAAGGTAAACAGTGTAGTGCAGTAAAGGTCTCCAATTCATTTACATATCTGAAAGTGAAATTCTCTATGTTGTGCAATTTATCCTATAATGTGATAATCTTGTCAGGTCCTGGTGTTGGTGGAGATTATGGTCCATATAGGCAGTCTGAGAGGAATTATTTGTACAAGCAATATGCTGAAAGACTTTTAGAATCTGGTCAAGTTTATCGCTGCTTCTGTTCTAATGAGGTATTTGTCTACAAGATCTAGAACTTGTTTCATATCACATACTCCTTTTTGCTTATGGTGTGAAGAGGGAATCCACTTCAAAACATCCATTCAGTGCAAATTTTAACTTCTTTGGGCCTTATCTAACTAGCAATTAGAACTCAGACTTTCATATCACACAGTTTATGTTTCTTTTAAAAATTACTAAAAATTCAAGAATTCAAAAGATTTAGCATGTTTAAGAGCCATTTTGACCATTTCCAGTGCAATTTTCCAAGCTTTGGTGCATTGCTGAACCCTTTCTTTGTATTTTGATGCATTTTGAAATGGCCCTAAATGTTTAGGCCAAGAAAGGGGGATAAGAGGTCACATCTTCAATGCATGCCTTATGTTCTGATAAGGATATAGCTGCCAGATTGCCGTATCTGTGCTTCATAGCTCCTTGCTAAATAGCTTGGTTCAAATAAATCCTTTTTGCATTGATTCACTGATTCCTCGCTGATGCATCACAGAAGCCTTGAAATAGATATACAACATTCCTGGGTTAAGTAGTGAAAGAATGGGCAAAATAGATTCAGAACATTGTCAAAAGATGGCTGGTGCTTGTCTTCTAGTTAGGCAACCAGGAATGTAGAAAAAGTACTTCTATGTATAAAAATGCCTGAATAAATAACAGTAAGCTTAAGTACAACCCAAAACCAGGCTATATGAAAATTCATGGAATACCTCTGCTAACTTTCTTTTCTTTCCTTTGTTGCTCATGCATCACTCACAATAAGGATTCACGGCTTGTCATTTGTTTTTGGTCTTAACCCATAATTTGTTTTACATCTATGACTCTGGTTTTTAGTTTCAATTGGTTTAAAATTTTCTTGTCATATCATTTAATAGAAGACAAGATAGCAAGGAATTGTGAGGCTTTATAGAAGTTTGCTAATCTTGTTCTTACTTTTGTACTATTTGTTGAAGTATAATGTTTTAAAAATCAAAATTACTCTGTGGAAAGTTCGTAATTCTTCTTGATCTTGCCAGGAACTAGAAAAAATGAAGGAGATTGCTAAACTAAAGCAACTGCCTCCAGTCTATACAGGAAAATGGGCTAGTGCAACAGATGACGAAGTACAAGATGAGCTGGCAAAGGGTACCCCTTATACATACCGGTTCCGTGTTCCACAAGGAAGTTTAAAAATTACTGACCAAATACGAGGCGAAGTGAGTTCTCTCGCTTTTTTGGCGGGTTGGGGCACTGCCTGGGAAAAACCCAAGGGGGAAGGGGTGTATTATATTTCACATAGTGATGCCATTTTTACATAATTTGAGTTAGTTCTATGTTCTATATTTATGTTTGAAAAATTGATGATTTCTAAAAGATAACATGTAACACTTGATGGTGAAGGGCCTATATGATTGACTATTTCCTTTCTTTTCATGTTAAAAATGGGACTCCACTTTCTCATGTTTTTCATCTTATATTTGGAATTATTTTATCCAAAAAAATATCTTATATTTGGATCTAAAAGTCAGCGACATATTATTTTTCAAAGTATTTTTATGAAAAACTGATGATTTTGAAAAGATAACAAGTAATACTTAGCAGTCAATCTTACTTATATGATTGACAATCTCCTCTTCATAGTAAGAAAGACGGGCTTTGAATTATATTACTTTTCGTCTTAACTAGGATTAGAAAGTCACTGAATGTTTGGAAGGATTGTTATGAAGTAAGAATATAAGCGATAGAAAACTCTGGTGTTTATTATTCCTTTATGACTTGTGCTAAAAAGTAGCAGATTCATATATTGGCAATAAAGTGGAATTCTCTTCCATTTATGACTTGTGCTAATCATCAGCATTGAATAGCTAATCCATGGTAAAAGTGACAGATTTATGACATGTCTATCTAAAAGAACTTTTGACTTGATATTAACTTTCCTTGGTAGTGTCTTGAAGGTTAGTTGGAACTTGGATACGCTTGGAGATTTTGTAATTATGAGGAGCAATGGTCAGCCTGTTTACAATTTTTGTGTAACAGTGGATGATGCTACCATGGCTATTTCCCATGTTATAAGGTAGTTATTCTAATTTCTTAGTTCATTAGCAAATGTGTCACTGAATACAATATTTTTCATTCGTTATAAAAAGTTATTTGTCGGATTAATCCTTACTACCTCAAAATTTGCAATTCAGAGCAGAAGAGCATTTACCAAACACTTTAAGGCAAGCATTAATATATAAGGTAAGTACAAGCCCTATAGTATTTGTTTTCTTATAGCATCACTGCATTAGTTTAGCAAAAAGAATTAGAAAGGAATCCATTATAATCGGTGCCTGAATTTTCGAGCTTATACCAAACTAAAATATGAAAACATGAGGGAAATTGCTCTAAGTGATTGAGGATTGGTCATTATTAGTATTTTGAATTTGATGGATGTAGCTAAATGAGATCTTGTTCATTTGTCTTATCCTATCAAATTTCAGTTTTGTTTTTGAGAAGTAACTCAATTGTGTGAATTATCCAAATGCTATGGGGGCATTTGGAAGATGGATAGCTTTTTTACATTCTCAGGAATGTGAAGGTGGGAATGCAATATTCTTGCATTTCATACAAGATTTGAAAAAGTATTCCTGAGTATCTTTTATTTGTGGGGATGGAATTTGTAAAACATTCTCAAGAAATCATTCCCATGGGGGGAGGTGGGTATAATGGACTCCCACATTTGTGGGCATATTTTCCCATTTGGAAGGACAAAAATGCCCACCTTCTGCCCCCACAAACCACAACTGACCTCTGTGCTCCACCTTCTGCTGCAATGCGCTGGTACCTCTGCCCCACAGTCCTGGGAATGTTTGGAGCCACTAAAAGAAAAGAGTGGTCTATGTTATGAGGAGACTGAGTTGGGTGCATCAGTAAATCGGAGGGCATTATATGACAAAAATATTAATTAAATGATGCCAAAGCAGCTCAAAACATATTTATATTGTATAAAAGCAATTTAGAGATTAAGGAAGCCCACAACAGATTAGGAAGGAAATAAGCTAACAAAAATCAGAAAGTGGGTGATAAATATTATAATACAAGTGAAGAGGAAGGGGATAAAGATGAGCAGTATTGTGATTGTATTTAGAAAGTGGTAGAAGGAGAAAGTGATTTCGAATCTGAAATCTGAAATTGCTGGGGTATGTTTAAATGAAAAAATGACTTTGACCAACTTGATTTGTTTTGGTTCAGTTAATAACTATTTTCTTAGTAGAATGAACTATTTGAAATGTTGATTTTATAATAACAAAAACATAACCGTTGAAAGTAAAAGCATGGGAAAAAAAAATGTCAATTTAGATCAGACGGATGCTTTTCTTGTTTAGTTGGTTTCTTTCTGGTAGTTAGACTATCTGGCTTCTTGGAATAACCTTTTGTTTGATTTCTTGGTAGTCACTTAATGAAAGAGGGTTGGCTTTTTTGAAGTTTACCTTCCTGGCATTATTCGGGAAACTGATTACGGTTTGCACTTGCATCATGTACTTTTACAGGCACTAGGATTTCCGATGCCTTACTTTGCACATGTCTCCTTGATTCTAGCTCCTGATCGGAGTAAATTATCTAAACGACATGGTGCAACATCTGTTGGTCAGGTATGATTAATACATTATTTCCATCTCTTCTCCATCCTGAAGTACATAGCTGCCTGTACAGCCAGACAATTATTTCCAAACTCTAATGGCCACTGTCTTACAGTTCAGGGAGATGGGATACCTGCCTCAAGCAATGGTGAATTACCTGGCATTGTTAGGTTGGGGTGATGGAACTGAAAATGAATTTTTCACCCTTCATCAACTTGGTTAGTGATTTTCATTTGAATTCCTCTCCTCTGTAGTAATTGAGTTAATCAGACGGTTTATTTTCTGATCAGTGAGATTTAATTTGATCTTGACCAATTTCTTACTGGAATACTTATTTGTTACACAGTTGAAAAGTTCACGATTGACCGTGTTAACAAAAGTGGTGCTATTTTTGATTCCACTAAGTTAAGGTAGTTATTGCTTTGCTCCTTCTGTATGTGCATAATTTCTTTGCTTTTCGCCCTATGGGAATCCTTCACCTTGCACTTCGAGATGTAAATGGGTCAAGGTTCTCACAATCAATTGTGTTCTAAAATTCCAATTCTTGTTGCCATAATTTATATAGGATGATATAACTAGGATATATACTTATGTCATTTGCATGTGGTTGTTTTATATTTTATTTGTTGATTTGTTGATATTGTAAAATATAGAATTTCTCCCTTCATTGTTCTCACAAAGGTCTTTGCCACTACAACTAAACGGTAAAATTACAATTAATGATCTTGTACTAATTTCTACTTGTATATATATATATATCTTAATGAACAATAGATGGATGAATGGTCAGCATTTAAGAGCACTTCCATCAGAGGAGTTGAACAACCTTATTGCAGAGCAATGGAAGACTTCTGGCATCCTCACTGTCTCAGTGGGGTCCTTTGTTGATGTAAGATCCAATTTGTAACCATTCTTGTTTTATTATCCTTATGGACAGCACAAATTTTATTTTCATTTTCCGTGGAGTAATATTATTTGTTATTTAGTATGATGTTTTCACATCCTTTAATGGTGGAAAGAAAAGAAAGTGATATGAATCTAATGGTTGACTAACAGGAAGCAATACAGCTACTCAAGGATGGGATTGACTTGATAACTGATGCAGACAAGGCGCTTACAAACTTGCTGTCGTATCCTTTACATTCTACTTTACAAAGGTGATGTTTTAAAACTTCTCAAGAACCTGTGTTTGTGTGTGCGCCATTTAAATCTAGCATTGTAATATCAGGCGGGGCAGGCCAAAATGCCCAATTTTTAATCCGGCCTAATTTTTTAGACCCAACTCTAGCCCGATCATTATTATTTTTGAATTAAATACTATTTTTAAAAAAGAAATTTTAAAAATGGAAAAAAATAAATGAAAAACAAAATATATTAAAATCAGGCCCAAATTGGGCTGATCTTGAAAAAGCCAGATTTTTTTAAAATGGGCCTCAAAATTGAATCCTTAAACTTGATTTTATAGAGGCCAAGTCCAAAATTGACTATGATCTCAGACTGGAGAGCATTATGCTATGCACTTGGCTTTGGCATTGTGATATCATGGTATATGTTCCTTATGGTAAATGCATTACTAATAATTATAATATTGTACATGTTTGCAGTGATGAAGCTAAACCTGTCTTAGAAGATAAGCTTTCGGAATTTTCAGTTAGCCTCTTGGCTGCCTATGACAGTGGTGATCTCTTGGCTGCACTTGAAGAAGGTCATGCTAGTTGGCAGAAGTGGATGAAGGGCTTTGGTAAATCACTCAAGCGCAAGGTGAATTAAATTGGTTGCATAACCGCATACATCAAATTAAACAAACTGTTGAATAATTTCTATCTTGTTATTTGCGTTCATACATCAATAACTCAAAATATGTGTGTCCATCTTCACGTTTCAGGGAAAATCACTTTTCATGCCGCTACGACTTCTGCTGACTGGAAAACTTCATGGACCTGAGATGGCATCTAGTGTAATATTGCTCCATAGAGCTGGAAGTACCGGCATTGTTGCACCTGAGGTTGGATTTGTGTCGCTGGATGAGAGGATTAAGATGATTCGGCAAATTAACTGGGAAACATTGTCCAAGGATCAGCCTCTGGAAGAGACAGTTGCTTCTCTGTCAAACTGAGAATTCAAAGTTTTGATTTCATGTCCATTTATTTGTGAAGAGTTTTACAGTTTCGCTTAGAGCCTTCGGTTATACATTTCATTCAACAAGAGAAGACTAATTTGTAATTTCGTATAGTCAACAATGTGTATGTCATTGAGTTCCCAATACATTTTTGACGTAACTAATTAATGACAATATTTCCTTTTCTTTTGTTTTAGAAGCATGAATATTTACATTGATATGTACCAAATGTGTTCTGGTTTAATGTGGATTTATCTTGGCTGTTTTTGAGTCTGGATTTTCTACCTCCTTTTTTCATTGTTAAAGGATAAAAGAAATTACAGATCAGAGACAGGCATAAATAATGATAGTTTGATATAAACCTAGGAGGGCTAGGGCTAAAACTTAATGAATTAAGTATATAGTGGGGATGAAAAGGGACTGATTTAGCTTAATAAGGATGGAAGCACTATGCTCGTAAGGTTTAGGTTTGATTCTTGTTATTAGCAGTCCTCTCTTGTAGGCGAGTTATGTCCTGAACTTGAAATGAGGTAATATCTTTTCATTTTAAATTTTTGCTAACAAAGAAAAATAAAAATGAGAGGATGAAAAAGAGAAGAGCTATTTTTCAATACTAATAAGAATTGTGACTTTGATGACAGAAAAAAATTGCATTTTGCTGTAAATATTATAATTAAGTTAAATTAAACCACAGATGACAACATAGAGATAGATGACAGACAAAAACAATGCCCATTTGCGCCTCATGGGCACCATCTAGAAGACTACTTTTCATAGTGCATAGAGATTTACTTAAGTGCAAAAACAGAGAAAGCAAGAAATATTTATAAATGAGAATTGTATATAAATGCTTAGCCAAGCCTTATAATTTATAAATTGTGTCATATGCCTCAAAACATATAGAATGATCAAATGTCCACTTAATATTTCTTTCTAGATAATTGCTCACCAAAAACATGACAATGGTACAAAAAAGAAAGGAAAAGGAAATTAGAATGATCAACCTTCAAAAGTTTTTTATCTATAGTCTTTTTTGCAGTGATCATATACATATATATATACAAAAGGCATCCACAAGTTAAAACCATATGCAATGGTCTCAATCTCTCTCTACACTACTTATAGAACATATATAACCCATTGAAAGAAACAAAGAGTTACCTATTCTTAATTCATTGCTCTTCTACATTCACATTCCAATCCTACATCAAGTTAGGGATCACTCTAAACAGACAAAAGAAGAAGCAAGAAGCCTGATTAATGAAATGGTTATCACATATGTAGATGTTACAAAAATGAGAAGTAAAAACAAAATTGCAAAATGACAACATCTTTAAATTAGTAGAAACTAGAAATTCTTGTTCAACATGATAAGACTCAGAGATATAACCAGACTCATTTATTTGCTAAAAATGCAATATACTCTAGTCATTAAAATCAAACAGAGAAACAAATTATACCCAAAAACAACCTCAGATTCAGCACTTCATATCAATTTTTTAAACCCCAAAATATCAGACCAAGAGCTCAACTCAACAGTTTTTTCTGAAACTTGAACTAGTTGAGCTGCTTAGTATTAGGTTTCATCAGGTGTTATATTTTTCATATGCTTTGTTAACTTTGGTGTAAATGGATATCAAGCACACCTACTGTGAAAAAGATGGTCAATACAATTGGATATGCAGCATTAGATAATCAGCATGTAGTAGACGCAGATACTATTCTTCCTTGAACAGGAGGCAATCCATATAAAACTGCCATACAGAAGTGAAGGTATAATGAATTCAATACAGAGAATACAAGGGAGAACGGAGATCAATTCCCCACTTTTTTTTTTTTTTTAATTTTAATTTTAATTTTAATTTTAATTTTTGGGCTTTAGTTAGATGGAGAGCACTATGTACTTCAGCATTTTGTGGTTTGGGGAGGGGACGGATTTGAACCCATGATGAGGTACCCACCCCTGGTGGGGGTGCTAGCTCCAACTGAGCTACGGTACTTCCTCAATCAATTCACCACTTGTCTCCTTTAAATTGGCAGGGAAAAAAAAAGAGCTTAAATATTATACTTTCCCCCTCCCTCATCCCTTAATGTTTACCTCCAAAGCAAGAGGAAGATAGATTATCTTCCCTTTTCTTATTATACATTCAATCAAGGGTAGACTACTGCCTTCCCATCTCATTCCCTCCTTCTCTTCACCTTCTCTAAGCTTTGAAACACACTGTGCAGATACAATTTCTGTCACCAATTAAATGAACAATTCCATCAAATGGTCAATAACAATTAGCTGATAGTTTGAAATTTATGTCATCAAGAATTCTTATTCTACAAAGCCATTGGACAAGTATTTTCACTCATAACTATCTGATCATTACCATTCCCTAAAACAATGGTTTCCCTTCCTGAAATGAGAACATATTGAGATCAATTAATGCAACTTTAAGTGATAAAATATCAAGCAGCATTATTACCATTTACAGTACTCTGGACTCAAGTTTCCACCCAAAGGCACCATTCTCCAAACTAAAGTTACTTATTCCTTGACTTCAGATTGAATATGGACTTTGCCATGTGGATATATCGGTGATAAGATCCCGCAATTGATATATGAGAATCTTGAGGTACATGTTCTTGTAAGTAAGCTCCTGTATTTATAAACAAAAGTGCAATTGAAGTCTAACAAAATAATATAGTTAGAAAGATCATAGGGCTGTCAACAACTTAAGTCTTGACGATGCTTGTGTTGAGGTTGGTGAGTGAAGGTCGGGTTGGGGATTTGCAAAATAGAACATGTAAGCTAAAGGCCGGGTTGGTGATGCCCGCACTCCTAAGTTCAAGTTAGAACTGTACTGAAATATAAAAATGCAATTAATAAGGGTGTGTAAAAAGTAGACATACATGACAAAGTATGAGAGTCTTATGTTTATAGAGGTGTATGAAGGCAGTTTTGTCATATGAATCTACTGGGCCTAAAGGAATTGGGCTATCTATACAAGGTATAAGCAAGTCTGAAATATAAAGGCGACAATAATGTTTAGCAAAACTGAAAGTATTTCGATAATGGCCTTAAACCATTATAAGAATATTATTAGGTTCTGGACAGGGTAGTTGAAAAGGGAAGTAACATGAACTGCTTTTTGTTTTTTGATGAAATAAAATAATTGTTAGTTTAAGTGATTTTTAAATCTCAATCAACTAAAACCTGTGTCGAAAGTGATCATTTCACTGTTTGAACTGTGAAAACAGGCATGAGGAAGCAGAAATTTAGGTTTATGCTATGAATTTAAACCTTTTATAACCTAGATTTCTTAGAGAAGAGGTTTGCTCTTCGAACTTTTCAATTTCAGCTTGATCTGCAGGGCTTGCAGCTGAACCAGAGTCAAATGCTTTTTCCTATAATAAGAATGAATATGGGTACGTAGTTAGACTGGGCAAACAATGCACAATAATAGTAATAATATCCCTTCCATGCCTAACTGAGATATTGTTCTATGACTGTTAAGACCATTTGGAAATATTTCATTTTCATAGTGTGTTATGATGAAGAAAAACAAAAGAAAAGAATTGCATTGAATCATCTTCTTCAACCTAGCAGTAATTTCTAATTCCTTATAGTTGATGGTACAATATTATTGCAGAGCCAGAAACCCAGCTTAATGACTCATGAATTAGCTGTTTTTAAGTTGAAGATAGGTGATTTAGTTAGAAAACAAGGAGACTCAAAACATTAAGGTTGTGTTTGGATGTGGTATTTGACCAATTCTTGTGAATTTTAAATATATGTAATTGAAATGTAGCATTTCAAATACATGTATTTATAAAATACCTTGTTTGGATACACTATTATAAAGAGAGTAATTTAACAACAATATTCAAAACTTAAGTTAGATATTGCTTTAATGGAAAATAAGTTTAACTTAGATAGTCAAATTGAGCCATACATACAATTATGAAAATTTAGATAACAAAAAATGAACACAAGACACAACATATACAAATCCGGACAAGAGTCTGAAATTAATGGACCAACTTTGCCTAACAGATCTCAAACACACACAAGATACACTGAAGACAGAAACAGAGTATTCCAACTAATTTTATAGCCAGCTCATTCCAAATCCAGTACATACTTTACAGTAAAATAAAAAAGAACTTAACTTATGCAAAACTATGAACTTTCTGAGTCCTCCTATTGTAGCACTACCAAAATTTTCATTACACATGAATGAAGAAATGAAGTTGTACAAATAATGTGCTGGTTGCAACATTCATCAAAAAGAATCTTTTGGGGCATTCAAGATATCAGAAGAAACTCGTTTCAGCACAAGGTTCACCCCAATACCCTCTCCTTGAAGTCGTAGGACTGTTGAGACTACCTTTTCTTCTTCTTCTTCCCCAACCCAAGGGACTGCCTCCAAGCATTCCAAACATGCCTGGATACATGAGGTGAAGCCAAGGAATTCAGCAATTTCCACACTAGTTTCTTTCAGGTTTTATATACTGGTTTCAACATATCTTTTCACATATAGTAAAAATATGCAGAGACCATATATCAACAATAAATATAGACAAAAATAACTTAGTCAATTTCAGGCAGAACACGAACCCCATGATCAAGACCACACTCCACAATCCTGCTAACATCTGCTGGTGAATACTGCATATTTGACCCATAAGACCCCTTTTCAGCTAAACTAGGCTCGGATGGCACCACCAGTGGAAAAGAGTGAGAATCCGTAATGTACCAATGGAACACATTGAGCTTGTTCAAGCTCATTGCAGCAATGGTCCTCATAATGTCCTCAACTGGGTAGTAGTTTTTGGAAATGTCAAGCATAACCCCCTGTGGGCAAACAACGGCGAGTCCCAAACGAACACTCCCACTACCACAAGAGATGGGTTCCCCAAACGAGCTGGGAGAAGGTCTCGAGGCCTCTCATCAAGAAATTTTAATTTCAAACTCTAGAACTACCCAAATTTCAGAAACCCAAAAGAATTGAGATTTGAATCTACCAAACCCCAAAATAGAAACTAGAATTTATAGATAAGAACTCTACTTGGCCTTCGATGCTTGCAGTGGCGACGGTAGAAGGTTGTGAAGAGCAGACAGTGAGAGGCGGTGCTGCGGGTGGAGGCGTTGGTGGCGGCGGCGCTGGTTGATGGTTGCTCGCAGGTACACGGTGTCTAGAGCAAGAGTTTCAGAGGCTCAAGAGGGGGAGGGGTACAGGGGCCAGGGAGAAAAAATAAGTAATTTGAAATACATAGTAAATTTGAAATAGATTGTATTAAAACTTTAAAAGTCATTAAAAATTAGAGGTTTCTTAAATACTTTTAGTATTTATGTAGTATGTCATACTACATAAGAATAACCAATAAATGAATGACATGTGTACAAATTAACTGTTTTTAAATTTATTTAAAAAATTAAATAAATTATATTTTATATATAATAAAATATAAAAATTATGTATGTTTGCCACGTCAGTGTAGTATAGCATACTTACGTAGTATCATAGAATCCCCGTAAAAAAATACACTAAAATTTTAAAAATATCTTAAAAATTTACATAAATAAAATAATTCAAAATTAATATTTCAAATACATTACACTCTACAAATATTTTGTTTGTAGAGTATATTTAAAATGCTAATTTTGAATTATTCTGTTTGTATAATTTTTTAACATATTTTTAAAATTTTAATATATTTTTTTAGTGACTTTCAAAGTATCGAATATTTCAAATTCACTTAAAATAAAATATATTTCAAATTATTTGTTTTTTCTCTCTGAGCCCCCGATACCCCTCTTTCTCCTTCCATCCTCTGAAACTCCTTGCTAAGATAAGTGAATCAGACTTAATTTGATAGTGCAATTATAGTATTGGGGATTATAGTACTATTGTCTTTGAACTGATTAATATAAGGGAGTTGTAAACAAGAGTGTGGCCTCTTCAACTCCAAGATTCAAGAGAATAGAGTCCATTTATCATTTATGAGTTGGATAAAAAAGGTATGAACAACCATAACCTGATTGATGAAAAGCCCAAACAAAACGATACCCCTTTTATTAGAGGCATCAGTGGCAACACGATCCCAACTCCTCTATTAAAGCATTCAAATCTAAGTATGATGATCCTCATTCTTCCAAAGCTCACCTTGCCAAATAAACAAGTTCCTTGGTTCTGTTTCTCATTTCTTCTGCTTCTTCCCCTACCATTATCCTATTCACAGCCTTCTCTATTGCTTCCCATTTAATACTATCCCCCACCACTCTAACCCATTTTTTCACACCAACAGCAACCCCTATTTGAAGTACCTAAGTCACTAACCTCTCATTGTAAAACTGATCCTCAAACAGAGGCCAAGTGACCATGGGCACCCCTGCACACACTACTTCTAATGTTGAATTCCATCCACAATGAGTCACAAATCCTCCAACGGATTCATGGTCAAGAATTAACACTTGAGGTTCCCAACCCCTTATAAGTAGTCCCCTACCTTCTATTCTTTTCTCAAATCTTTCCGGCAACCATTCCTCTTTGTCTTGTATTTCATTTATGCTTCTCTTCACAACCCAAATAAAATTATGGCCAGAAGCCTCAAGACCAATTGCTATTTCTTTCAATTGAGTTTCAGTGAAGTTTGCTACACTACCAAAGCAAACATAAACAACTGAATTGGGTTTCTTGGAGTCAAGCCACTTGTAGCACTCATGTTCATCAATAGGAGCTTCCTTTCCTCTCTCTGCCTTTTCTCCATGTCCCTATTCAATAGAGATAATGGGCATATATGTCATGCTTTCCTCCCAAATACATTGTAGTAGTGATTTGCATAAACCTGCCATGTTTTGTGATTGATTTTTTTTCTTATAAGTTCTTTCTTATATTTTTCTTTTACTGATTAAAGAATATGATTTGAAGGGGTCTTGTAATGTCTATCAATAATTTTGAATATTGTTCAATTACTCTTTTTATAATAGAGTGTATCCAAACAAGGTATTTTATAAATACATGTATTTAAAATATTACATTTCAATTACATGTATTTGAAATACAAAATAATTTGTCAAATACCCAATCCAAACACAACCTAAATTTTATCCATATAGGGAGAGCTTGGTACATCTCGCAAAAAAAACACAAAGAAAATACTCTTATTTATAGTGACAGAAAAAATACTTGACTACCACTATTTATTTTAGCACTAACCCACATTGCTATTTTAAGGGCTGTTAACTTAATCACCAAGATTCTTAGAGTCTAATAACTGACTCACTCATGATTGACTCACTCATCAATGGTGCTTTGGGAATTGATACAACGTACCTGAAGGACGCTACGACACGAATGACAGACTTAAAGAAAAAAAGATTAGTTTTCAAAAGAAAACTTGGAGTCGCCACCAATTGTATTATGAAAATGAGGAATAATTGGAAAACACCTTTTGAATAATAAAAAAAAAAACAACGGTCTGCGAACCAAAGTGATGCGTTCTCGTCACCCGAAGGATCGGAATGGAATGCCTGGATACCAAACAGTGGGGTGACCTTTGTTATCTCAACAGGGTGAACCCTTAACAAGGAAGGATCTTTGGTAAGTTCAAGTTCGGTTCTTTGCCCAAGAACAACAAGGAAGCTCTCAATCTAGAGAAACTCAATAATTTAGAAACTAAATAATATTAATCTCAAAATTGTTTTGCAAAGACATACACAAATTCCTTATATAGGCAATTTGGCTAGGAGGCTACCACTTAACCTAATGGAACTTAGGAATGCTAACAAACCCTAATGAACATTTTGGCCCATAAACATAAAGGCCCAAATTAATTAAAACTAATTAAAAATGTTTTGGCCCATAAACCTAAAGGCCCAAAAATAAAAACTAATTAAATTAAACATAGTTTTCAGCCTAATAAGATAAGGCTCATGATGCATCTCTAGACTATGCAAATTGGGCTCATTAATCCCTGAGTTAATGCCCAAACGTGATATTCAAGTTTCTTCCAAGTTAAGCTCAAAACTTGGGCTCCAAGCTGGTCCATGCGCACCTTCTACAAGAGACAGATAAGTCATCCATATCAACTATGGACTTGGACTAGGCTCAACAGTGCCTCTTTCACACGCTTAGCCCTACTTTTAGTCATTGGGCCTCCAACTCCAAGCAAATGATCATGAACACGCCTAGGGTTAGGTCGTGTAGCAAGCTGATTCACATCATTCCCTCCCTCCTCGGAAGGATTCGTCCTCGAATCTAAATCGTCACCTACATTAAACAAAGTTAAGTCAGCAACATTAAAAGTAGCACTAACATTGTCATACTCAAGATTAATTTTGTAGACAATGTCAATAATCCGCTCAAGAACTTCAAATGGTCTATCTCCGCGAGGGTGTAACTTTGATTTCCTTTGAGTAGGAAACCATCCCTTCTTAAGGTGTACCTAAACCTAATCACCTGGTTCAAATACAGCCTTAGTTCGGCTCTTGTTGGCTTGCCTAGCATACTGATCATTCTTCTTTTCAATATTAGCCCGAACCTTGGAATGCAAGTTTCTAACAAAATCTTCCTTTTGGTTACCATCAAGATTAGCAAACTCATTAGTAGGCAAAGGTAAAATATCCAAGGATTTTTTAACGCCAAAGTGCCCCATTAGGCCACCACAATGCATCTCTCTAACAAGCAATCACGTATAGAACATGCATGCACACATAATTTATCTTTCTTAAACTAAGACCCATCATGCCTATAATAATCACCACTAGCATACTTAGCACAAGCGATCCATAGTTGACCAAAATCAGAATCAGACTCATACAAGTCCCTTATAAGCTCAAAACCTAATAGCTTAGCATGCAAATAAGTAATTAAAGCATACCTTCTAGACAAGGCATTAGTAATGATAACCGATCTGGTAACAAAGTCAATCTGGTGCTCTATGCCCTTCAAGGGAGGCAAGCCATGTGGTATATTTTCAAGGAAAATATCAACAAATTTCTACATCAAGGAAACAACCACACTAGGCAAAGAATGATTAAAAAAGTTAGTAAAATAAATATCCTTGTAAATAAGTACAAGAAGGTTTGGCCTAGACAACAAAACACTCTTTATCTCACTCTTTTGTGCAAAAGACTCACTTTTTGTCTTCTCTCACTCTTTTTGACATTACTTTTTTCTCTTTCTCTTTCAGCCTCTTTTTCTCGCTCTGTTTTCTTTTTTCTCTCTTTATATTCTTTTTTAATCTTTGCTTGATCCGCATATGCAAGAGCATGTTTTAATGGTTTCAACAAAGTAGCCTTGTTATTCTTGTAGATAGTGTAAGTGTTATTGTATCCATCATACTTCACTCGCCTATCAAACTGCCATGGTCGCCCCAACAAGATATGACAAGCATTCATGGGCACCACATCACATAGCACCTCATCTTTAAAAGTGCTAAAAGCAAATGCAATCTAAACCTATTTGTTTACCTATAAATCTCCTCTATCATTCAAGCACCTTAGCCTATAAGGCGTGGGTGTGGAATAGTAGGTAAACCCAACTTCTCTACTGCCAAAGTACTAGCAACATTAGTATAAGATCCACTGTCAATAATAATGCTACATACCTTGTCTCCCACCAAGCATCAATTTTGAAAGATATGCTCTCGGTGCTCTTCGATGTCATCTTCCCTCGGTTGCATGTTGAGCACACGCCTAGACACAATCAAATACTGATCAGGAAGAGAGTTATCAATACCCTCCACGTCACTAGCATCTTCCAAGGGTGGCATGTCTTCACAACCGGGTGTAACAATTGGCTCTTCCTCACTATCATACTATCCAGTAGCAAGCAGAACAACTTTCCTTCTATTTGGACATTCAGAAGATATATGCCCTCGCCCTTGACACCTGTAGCACTTGATGTCATGTGACTTAGAAGAAGAGTTATATTCAGCTTTACCTTGAGGAATAGGAGTAGAACTCGTAGGCCTTAGTCTCGCCTTTTCCCTCGGCTTTGGAGCTGTTTTATGAGTATCCTTCTAATTTGGTTTCCAGTTTGAAGTTTTGGAAGCTAAACCAAATCTAGAAGTTGCTCTAGCCTTCAATTGCCTCTCTACATGCTCAGCTTTATGCACCAAGTCCTCCATCTCAACATAGTGACTCATATCCACCACTTCAGCAATCTCTTGCCTCAAGCCATTAATAAAATGTGCCATTGTTGCTTCACAGTTCTCATCAACATTAGCCCTCATCATGGCTATCTCCATCTCACTGTTGTACTCAGCCACACTCATAGATCCATGTTTCAAATCTTGTTGTTTCTTGAAACAATCTCTATAGTGATGCCTAGGGACAAACCGTTTCCTCATCATGGCCCTCATATCAGCCCATGACCGAATAGGTCTCTCACTATCTCTACATCAGTTAATCACTAGCTGGTCCTACCAAATACTAGCATAGTCAGTAAATTCAACAACCGCCAACTTTACTTTCTTCTTTTCAGAGTAATCATGGCATTCAAAATCATGTTTCACCTTTCTCTCCCATTCTAGGTAAAGTTCAGGATCACTTTTACCTTGAAAGGTAGGAATTCTCATCTTTATGCTCCCCAAGTTATTATCACGACTAGGGGCTGCCCTCCTCTCTCTTCTGGTTTTGGTTTCACTCTCTGAATAGTCTTCGTCCTCCTCCTCAGAATACCGAAGAGGTCTAGATGTTTTAGGTTTCGGCCTAGGTGAAACTAAGGTTTCTAACCTCCCTAATCTATCCTCGGTTCTCATTCTCAATGCTATAATTTGGTCCTGAATTGCTTTCATATAAGCATCCATATGACCTTTGGTAAACGGTTCTTCCTGATCCATGTTGCTCACATTCACCTCATGTGTTTCACTCGTGTTTACACTCAATTGGCTCTTTCTTGATAATGCTCTCACCACTCTTGTCTTTTTCCATTCAAATTCCTTTAGAAGCCCTTAAACAAGAACCTGCCAAGAACTTATCAAGAAGAAAAGGTGATTGAACAAAAATGACAAGAAAGCCAAACAAGACTCCAAGAAAAAATGACCAAGACTTGAATGAAATAATGAACAAGGGTGTTGATTGGACAAGACAAATCAAAGAAATCAAGAAAACAACAAAGAATCAAAAGGAAATCAACAAATTACAAAATAGCCCGAAATAGATGTTTTGAAGGATTTTGGGCTCGAAAATGGCCTCAACTGGGTAAACCTAGATTGCCACGTTGTAGGCCTCTGAACAAGCTTCGAAACGCCAGGTCACGGGTCCCGTAACTTCAGCCGAGCTGAAAGTTATGCCCTAAACAGTCCAAATAGTCCTTTTTTTTAATTCATTTTTTTTTTTGCTGGATCTTTTGTTTTGTTTTTTTGTTTTTTTTTTTTTGTTGACTTGATATGAAAATAAAGCCCTTTTTTTTTTTTGAGTTTGAAAAGTACTAGGACTCTACTTAATAGAGTTTGAAAAGTACTAGGACTCTACTTAACAATTAGGACTTAGACTATGCAAAACCCTAATTGCCGCACTAGGAATTTTACAGACCTAGGCATGACTCTTGAACACAAAACAATGAAACAACCCAACAATGATGGAAAGGAAATCAATAGAGAAAACTTGACCAGAAAATTAAAGGACACAACAAAGAATGAAACTGATATGAAAATAAAAACAAAATTGACTCAATAGAAAATGGGAAGAAGATGATTGACTCAAACAAATAAGATAGATAAAATAAAAATAGAAGGGGGGGGGGGGGTTTAGGAATACCGATTGAAACTCCAAGGAGCTAAAGCTTTGATACCAACTGATGCGTTCTCATTACCCAAAGGATCAGAACGGAGTGCCTGGATACCAAACAGTGTGATGACCTTGGTTATCTCAACATGGTGAACCCTTAACAAGGAAGGATCATTGGAAAGTTCAAGTTCGGTTCTTTGCCCAAGAACAACAGGGAAGCTCTCAATCCAGAGAAACTCAATAATTCAGAAACTGAATAATATTAATCTCAAAATTGTTTTGCAAAGACATACACAAATTCCTTATATAGGCAATTCGGCTAGGAGGCTACCACTTAACCTAATGGAACTTAGGAATGCTAACAAACCCTAATAAGCATTTTGGCCCATAAACATAAAGGCCCAAATTAATTAAAACTAATTAAAAACATTTTGGCCCATAAACCTAAAGGCCCAAAAATAAAAACTAATTAAATTAAACATAGTTTTCAGCTTAATAAGATAAGGCCCATGATGTATCTCTAGACTATGCAAATTGGGCTCATTAATCCCTGAGTTAATGCCTAAATGTGATCTTCAAGTTTCTTCCAAGTTAAGCTCCAAACTTGGGCTCCAAGCTGGTCCATGTGCACCTTTTATAAGAGACATATAAGTGATCCATCTCAACTCTGAACTTGGCCCAGCAGCTCTCTCCTTGGTCTGCACCTCTTGGACTAGGCTCAACAGTGCCTCTTTCACATGCTTAGCCTTGCTTTTAGTCATTAGGCCTCCAACTCCAAGCAAGGGATCATGAACACACCTAGGGTTAGGTCGTGTAGAAAGCTGATTCACATCACAGAGAGGGTTTGGGAGTCTGTTTATGCGTGAGAAATGTGTTAGGCACCACACAGTATCCATCTAAAGACGGTTACCCTAAATTAATTGTGTGAACGTAATATGACCAAAAATGTGTATTTTATTTACCATAGAATAATAAATGATTACAAGAATATCTGACAAAAATAAAAATAAAGAATTTAAACGTGCAATGCATGATTTCTCTACTGAGACCTAAATCCTTCCACCCTTTAATCGCATAAAGTGATCGTCCAGGGTGACGCTACCTTTACCTAGATCGGATAGAGAAAAACATCCCATATAGGACTGACTCACCTTATCCTCTCATGATAAGTGAATGAGCATGCAGATACTATGCGACACATATATATTTTTTATATGCAGTGCAAATACATGATTTTAAGTACTACAAAACTTGTCTCAAAATCTAGATACTGAGTAATCTCAATTTAGATCAAAAAATAAAAATGAGATAAATAAAACATCATTCTTGCTCCAAGCTTGCAGCTAAGTATCTTCTTGTTGGGCCTTCCAATTTGCTCATACTCATAATTACCATAAGTTGTATCCAAAGATGCTCAAGAATACACTAAAACACAAGTTATGCAAGACTTAAGACTTAAAAGAAATCTACCCAAGTGACCCACACATTTAATCTTCACATGCCTCAAATGGAATAATCCAAAATCAACCAAAAATACACAAAAAGCCCCAAACAACCTTTAGAATAATGCAAACAATGCATGAGAACTAAACCCAAAATAACCCCTAACTAATATTCAATACAACACCCAAACTAACCTAGTAAATAGCCTCCAAAATAGTTAAAAAATCATAGGTAATAAACCCCGAATAACAAGCCGAAAAGAACCTTAAACAATCAACAAAAAAAAAATGAAAAAATTATGAAAATTTCATAAATTGAAGATATACATTCTATGGTTCTAAAGAGACGAGAACTTAAAATGGAGTTTTATAACTCCAGAGAGAATCAAAAGACTACCTGCTGTCAGAGAAAATGAACTAGCCTGACAAAGTAGAAAAACGACAAACTTTGAATCAAAACTGGGAGCAAACTAGCAATAAAAAAAATATATGAAAATTTCAAATATTTAAAACATGCATCTTATGGTTCTAAAGATATAAGAAACATGCAATTCAGAGCTATATAACTCCAAAAAGAAATAAATGACTACATGCTGCCAGAGAAAATCAACAGGCTTAACAGAGCAGAAGAACAACAAACTTTAAATGCAAACTGGGAGCAGGGGAGACATGAAAAAAAATATGAAAATTATATATAATGAAGATACATGTCTCTCGGTTCTAATGAGACCAACAATGCTAAATTCTAAGCTCTATAGCTCTAGAAACAAATCAAACACTGCCTACTGCCAGAGCTGTCTGACAGCAATGAAAATTCATGATTTGTACAGTTCTTTTAACAAAGTAAGAAGAAAATATCATGCTTGTTAAACAGAAGTTACAAACAGATTATGATGGAGGAGGATGATCATTGCCAAGTCATGCTGCCACCTCAGCACTTATCAGAGTCAAAGTTAGAGTCAAAATTAGTTAGTGTCATGCCATGCTAAGTTAGTTACGATTCAGTTTTTAGATTAGTTAAGCAACAGCTGTACTGTGTACAAGCTTCTGGAAGAAAACTGATCGTGCACTTATATATATTGATGTATTACAATTCAGATCAATTAATTCATTTAATCAAAGCTTGATTCAGAATATACAAATCATATTCTTTCATTTCTCTCTTTTCTCTCTACAATTTTCCTCTCTGCATAACTTCTTTTCTCTGCATAATTCTCTTTGCTTCTGGTATTCATTGTTCTTTTGATTCTTCATTATCGATTCTGCTATGCTTTGCTCATCATCATCTTGCCTTGCTGTGTTCATCACTGAGATGTCATGATCCACTTGCTTCTTCAAAGGAGTCTGCAATTCTAACAATGCTCACTTTGGGCATAGAATTCAATGACACAATGAAAAATGGTACAGTTAACTCAGCATAGATAGCTTAGGCATAGCACAAAGAAATGACTTAAATTGGTATCCCACAGTACAAAAGAAACAATAACATAATTGTTGCATGAACATTTATCCATCTATTAGCACCCATGCTTTGTTACCACTACCACATCAAATGAGTGATTACACAAAAAAAACCTGAAGTTAAATTCACAAGAGCATCACAATAGCTATATTCTTCAAGTTAAAGTAATCATAGGAAACCACAAGTATCAACATTGCCAAACGTAAATGAGAACAACCAACTTTTATCCAATGACAATCAACTATTAAGCTTAAACTCTGACTTCTCAAGGCTTCCACTGAGCTTGCTCAAACTCAAATTTTCAAGATTTGTTCCGTGGTCGCTGCTAGCAGGAACATATATGTTGTTATTACTAGATCCATTTGATAAGTTAGATGATGCAAAACTCAAGGATGATGATACTTCATTTGCATTATCCATTACCCTAAATATATCAACCCTCAATTGTGCCCAACAATCCTATGACTCAGCCAAGAGCATAAAACTAAGGACCCATCTTAAATTCTGAATTGAAAAGAAAACCAACATATTCTATAGCTGAACCCAGCTCAAATTATCAGAATCCCTTGGGCCAGCGGCATCCCTACTCAAATTATTTCCACTTTGAGTAGTGAAAATGAGATTAATCATAAAAATCAAGTGAATCAAACATGGATTCTAGAATTTTAAAATAAACTTCCTACAGCTTTAAATCTTCACACCAAATAGAGCATCAAAGAGAGGAAAAACTAAAAATGGAAAAAGAAAGAGCAAGTTCGGTGAACCAACATCACAAACCAGAAAATTATTCAAGAACAATCAATTTCATGATATTTACATTCACATTCTGAAATTAAGGGGAAAATGGGCAGGAATCATACCCTAGATTGAAGAAATCTCCAATGGATGATGATAAGCCGCACTCCCTTCTTCTCTATCGCAAAAAATTTCCCTGCTCTCCCTCTTCGTAGCTCTCCTTCCCTGCTCAAGAACAAATTCTGCTTCCTCCCTATTCTTCTTTTTCACTCACATTTTTTGCTGTCAATGCCTTTCTGCCCCTTTGCTTAGCTGAATCAATTCTGCCTCTTTCTCAAAGAAAATCGTTTCTGCGCTTCCTCTCTGCTAAATGCTTTCTTCCTTTTCTTCTCTATGCGTTTCTATCTCTCCCAAAGGAACCGTTTCGGCCTTCTTTCCTCTCTTTCTGCTAAATACTTTTTTTCCCTTTTTCTATGTGTTTCTGCCTTGCTGAATGGGTGTTCTCCATCCTTTGACTATTCTCTTTTTTCCTTATTTCCTATTTTCCCCTTAGTAACTGCTGCCCAGTCCTTTTTTTTATTTGTTTTTATTTACTTAGTTGCTTAGTTATCCAATTAAAAAGAGGATAAATCAAGCTTAGACCAATGGGAAGAGAAGGAAATCTATTCCTTGCTCTCCTATTGGCTCCTCTAGATACAATGATGCAACAATTAATTAACAAAACTTGTTTATATTTTTTACTACTATTTACAATAATTAAAAAAAAAAAACAAAAGATGGGCCAAATAAACTTAAATAAAAAATAGGCTAAGTTGACAATAGATTGAGCTTAGATTTTTTTTTAATCACAAAAACCCAAACAATAAAAAAAAAAACACTAATTAGCAATTAAGAATTTTTTTTTTTTTTAATAGTTTTAAACCATGAAAAAACCCGAACAAAATACAGTGTCTACAATTATCTTCATAAAATTCAAAGCTTTTGTACCAACATATCCAATTTATGTAGACTCAACATTGTTTCAAGCTTTTAAGTATGCAGAAAGTTTGTTTCCCTTATCTTATATAGTGTCTACTCTAGTTGTGGAGTAAGCTTAAACTTCTTAATGATCAGTCATGGGTAAGCACAGATGTTCAGTCCTTTTATACCCTATGAAAGTTAGAAAAGTGTTATGGTGTGACAACTGGACTCCAATGATTTATTTCAAAAGGTTGCTTTGTAATGCTTATCAGTTGAGTTTATGTTTCCAAAGGCAAGATCTATTTTGATATCTTAAAGAAACTTTAACATTGTAACATCATTGTCAGATTTGTGTTTTAGTTTTCTTTCTTGTCGTATAAGTGATGAATTGAAGATCTTTCTTAGTTTAAATTGTTCTTAGTAAGAGAGATTCTTGAAACAAATAGTTTGAATCTGGAGTTGCATTGTTTCGGGCACATTACTTTGCTCTGAATCTCTGTTTGCTCAATATTAAAACTTGGAAACCATATGTGTAACACATTAAGCACGTATGAAACTCAAGGAAAAGTGATAAGGCAATTGCAGACAGCAATCCTGATAAAGCTTTTACTAAATCAAAGCAAATAACATTACTCTTCATATACTTTGTATATACAAAAGATATAGACTCAACATGCAAATGCATTTTATGTTGAGGAATAGCTATAGCTTTCTTATAGTTCTGAGGCAATTGATAAGTTGACATTTCTTGTTTCTCTAGTTTAGATCTTCTGCAAACACTTCCCCTTTGCTATTCTATAATTCTATTTAACATCAAAAGATATTCAACTTGCTGAATTAACTTCACTAATAATTTATTTAAGCTAGAGAGGGATAATAGTCGTTTGGAGATTCTTTAACATTATTGCACCCTCTGATTTGTCTATTTGATACCAAAATTTGCAAGAGATGGGTGAGAAGTAGTAGGGGATTTAGTAATTCTTTTTGACCAGTGATGAAGGTAGATCATAAAAAAAATGTAGAAAATTGAAATCATTTGATTTGTTTTCCTAATTCATAACACTACTGAAAAATTGGTAAAGATAGACAAACGATAAAGAAATCAATCAATGGTATCATTGCACTAATCTGATGGCACCTAGATTGAAATTTTAATTTCTGAATATTTAGATTGACATCAAAATTCTACTCACAACTAGCATCTTGGCATGGATATTAATGCGTGTAAATCCACTTATTTATTGATTATTATTGAAATTTTTTTAAACAAGAGTGGTTAATGGTAGTTCTGAGAGGAAGTTTGAGAAGTTTTAGATTATTTGTGGAGCTATGTAAAACCATAGAAGATAACTACCTCTAATACTAATTGCTAAGATATTGGAGAGAATCATGGAATAGTGTAATGGTTAGCTTTCAAGATTAATCAAATTTGAACACAAAATTACTTAATCATCCTTTCATGGGCTTTTGGGAAAAACTAAAATTGGATAACCGAGCTAGGGTATTCGGCTCTTTATTTATATAGATTCAATGCTGATTAGTGCATGAAAGCAAAATCTATTGCCATTTTATCATTCTTCTAAATTCTGATAATGTTATTCCTTGTAAATATAGGATGTACTTGTTTTCATATAACCTTGATCCACAAGTAAACAAATTGCACATGCAATGAGTTCTAAGAAAGTTTTGGGATTCTACAAGATGAATGAACTTTAGTGAGCAGTTGACATATTATGTGAATTCCATGACGAGATACGCATAAAAACTATGCTCCGCACCACTCTCACATCCGCATTATGTGACTTAGAACCAGACTTGCCAAAAAAGAATCTCTTGACATTAATGTCAAATTCCCATTCTTTTGTTTTTAAGCTATGTTTGGTGGGTTGCATAAAAACCGAATTGAATAGTATAACAAATCCCGTCCACCTTACAGGGCGTTTGGGATGAGAAATGAATTGTATAGCAAATGCTCTCCGGATTTCTTATCCATTGTTTCACTGCATATGCTTACACAGTCAGGGGTGGGGATAAGGGAGTTGTCGATCGGTGGATAAACACAGTATAAGAAAATAATTGCAACCTTGATCAACCCCCACAGTGCCGATGCTCCTTGTTGGCACCCATCGATTTTTCCCCATGGCTTCTAGTCTCTGAGCTCGGATCCACACAAATTGAGCAATGCCAACGATCCCCACCGTCATCTCCCTTCACTGTCGTCACCGTTTCCCGCCTATCAATCCCTCCATCTTTCTATTTTTTCTTGTCTCTCAGCACACCAATTTTTTTAGAGCACAGAATAAACATTATCTGTTTCTCCCCGATCATCAAACTTTAGAAGAATATAATTTAATTTAATAGTTAGTAGTACAACTCTTGGACTTTATTTTTGTTTAGAAGAATAAAATATCAGATTTGGTATAACTTTTATTGTACAATTTTTGTCAATAAAAAACATAATTAACAATGAATTTGGTACAAATTTTACATAGAAGAGTATTTGTTCAAAAATTAAGTAACACATAAGTTTTGGGGAATTTATAGTTATTTATAAGGATATTTTTGTCTAAATAGTCTAATTTTTATCCTATCTCAATCTTATATAATGTATTATCAAATATAAGATATGATTATTATATATTATATTACATGTTATACTTGGCTCACCAAACATTCTATAGCATAGAGATTTATGCATAGATAACTTACTATCCAGTGACCTTTAATCTATCCAACCTCATCCTATCCATGGACCTACCTACCCACCCACCTTCCTTCCCCCTTAAGTAAAGTGCTGTTATTTATTTAGTTTCTCCAACTCAGAAGAGGCACAACACAAAATGGCACTCAAGAATAAGGAGAAGCAGAAAATGGCATCAGAGGATTTTCCTGAAGATATTGTGGCAGATATCCTATCAAGGATCCTAGTAAAGTCTCTAATGTGATTGAAATGCTTGAGTTAAATCCCACTGTGCTTGATGAGTGGATTTTATATCAATGAATTAGATATCATTCACTTGGTATTTGATTAATTTTCGAGTTGATTATCATTTATATTTATGTGTTTGTGTATTTATTTTGTAAGAAGTGTAATTGTGGCAACTTGGTGCAAGATTGGTTATATTGGGTACTGGAAAGAGAAGAATTTGGTGAATAAATAAGGTGTAGAGCGCCTAGGCGCCACCCAAAAGGGTCTAGGCGCCCAAAAGCATGAAAATCACTCCCTTGGTCAAAGCTGGAGTGCCTAAGCGCCCACTCAGAGGGCCTAGGTGCCCAAATGATGATCAGTCAATGTTTTTGACAGAGAGGGTAGGGCCTAGGTGATAAGTGAAATTTATATCCACTGTTTAGATGTTATCCGCTTAATTTTTAGTTAGCTTTATTCTCATGTCTTTGTGTTTATTTTGTAGGAGAATGCTAATAGGAGGCCTATGGGAAGAATTGGTAATGTTTCGGTGCTCAAACGGGCGAACTTCGGTGTGCTAGGTAGAGAGACAGCGCCTAGGCATTGCAGCAGTGCAAATCTAGGTTCTAAACAGAAACTCAGTGCCTGGGTGCTGCAACTCTGCCCCAGTGTGCGTTTTTGTCCTGTTTTCATAGTTTGTGTAGGTTTTTGACCCTGAAACGTTTCCTAATGTAATTAGACTTCTTAGGAACTATAAATAGGAGTTTTTAGGACTAGATTCGGGTTCCTAATTGGTTCCAATATCTCATGAGTGGGGGATTGAAGAGGAGAGATCAGAGGCACGAGGAAGAAGAAGGCGACAAATCTAGCTTCCCAATCAGATTTTATTTTTCTACTATCTTTCATTTATGTTTAGATTTGTCATTAGCATGTTTTATTTTATAGTCATGAACTAATTTTCTTTCTAGGGCTATGATGTAGCCTAATTATGAATGATTGTAATTTTTTTTAAAATTAATTTACGATTTATATTTTCTACTTGAGTGTTTATCTCTGATCTTTATGCATTTAATTGCTTGATCACCAATTAGTTATTAGGTTAATCTCAATGAGACTAGAAGGAGATTTGTGTGTCTAGTTCATTGAGATAAATACCATAGGTTGCATGTAGGATAGAAATATACCTCCATAACATGTGTAGTCAAGTAAAGAGATCCATAGAATTGAATGAATTTTCTTGTTATTCGTAATTCACATAGGAATATAGTTCATAACTCGGGAATATTTTCATTAGACCTTGGGAGAAGCTAATGAATAAGTTAGGGATCTTGGCTCGTAATTAGAAAGATAATTTTAGATTAAGGAAATACACTATATGAAAATTGTCATTTTCTCACGGACAAAATCCATGAGAAACGTGTTTTTCACGGATTTTCTTACGAATTTTGGGGCGCGAGAAAAATTCGCATGACAAAAACGTTTTCTCATAGACAAATTGATCCATGAGAAATTTCTCATGGAGTTTCTCACTAATAAATATTTGTTACACATGAGAATATCTCACGCGAAAGTCATGGATTTTCTCACAGATAGTTTTCCATGAGAAAATCCTTTCTAAATAATTTTTTTTTGGATTTTTTTTCTCAAATAACTATTTATCTTTTTAAAACATTTAATCAAATTAATAAACAAAATTAAATAAAATATAACTAAAATTTATTAATAAAAAAAAAATACAGCAGAAGTCAGCTGAGTACTAGTCCTCTTCATTTATCCCGAAGTCATCAGCTGTGTCAACCTCAGCGGTGGGCTGCAGGGTAGAACCAAATCTTGGATGTTGCTGCTGCTGGTGTAAGTGTCCCAGTATAGAGGCAAGCGCCTCGAGTGAAATGCCGTTCGCATCCAGTGCCTTGGCCACTAGGTGGAGGCGAGCCATATTATGCTACAAGCTCACCATTTGGGATAGGACCTTAGACAAGTCCAAATCCGGCTATTGGAGGGTTGGGTAGGCTGTGAGTTGGCGGAATCCAAAATGTCAGCCTTAGAGCCCATGCCATAAACCTGGTCCTTTCTATTCTTTCCGTCGACGACATCAAGCCATAACCCGGTGTCGTCAACAAAAGAAGATGAGGACCCAGCTTGGTTGTCGGACCGACGTCTCTCAAACTCAGTCTGCATAGATAACACCATTAGGTTAGTATTAGAATTAATACATGTAATTACTCACATAAAGACTTAAGAACAATTTAATACTTACATAAGTAGACTCCGCCTTTTGATGTACCCAGCCCTTAGTAAAGTTGTGCTGGAGGTGATGGAAAACTTCAAGAGCGTTGGGCTCTCTGCCCAACTCCTTCATTTACAAAAAAACATAAACTATTAGTAAACATAAATTGACATATAGCAAAAAAAATAATGTTATTAAATAAACAACTTACTAGCCTCCGTTTGTGCTCGGAGAAGGTGATAGAACCACCTCTGTGGAATGCTTGTCCTTGATCTAA
This sequence comes from Cercis canadensis, assembly GCA_003255065.1. Classification (NCBI taxonomy): domain Eukaryota; kingdom Viridiplantae; phylum Streptophyta; class Magnoliopsida; order Fabales; family Fabaceae; genus Cercis; species Cercis canadensis. The sequence continues at coordinate 72,206 of QAOA01001178.1, forward strand.
GGAGCGATTTTTCTTGTTCCTCTCAAATATGGTCCTATACTCCTGAGAGGCCCATATTGCTCTAAAGGCCTCAAGTATTGCATCAGACAACCAATCACCCTTGCTCTTCCTTATCCTGATGCCTTCGAAAGAGGCGCAAATGTTGTCTGAGCACTTAGAGAGCCAGACCTTACGAATCTGCTCTCGTACTGGTGCTCCCAAACACATCTCATTTACAATAGAAAACAGAATGTCAAATTTAGTAAACATGTATACCAAATATGTTAGTAAATAAAATAAAATCAATCATTTCTTACCTTAAACTTTGTCCACCATAGTTCATTCACCTTATCAGAAGCTAAGGTAAAGTTTGGCAAAGGCTGCTCATACTTTGACTTGTAAATAGCGGAAAGTACGTTCACAGGCTCCTTGGAAGGGTAAAAGTTGGAAAAAAAAACATAATTAATTGTTAATTAATAGAAATAACTAATAGTAAAGTAATTAAAAAAATTCAAAAACAAGTATTAGAATTAACTTACTCTTTCCTCCTATGTGGCACAATAACTAGCCGACCATCAGATAGTCAAGAGCCCGGTCATGGTTGTGGAAAGTCTAAAATGGACGGACTCATATGAGATGACCTCGCAGCGGCCGACGATGCTGAGCCTGGGGTCGCGGCTCCTAAGCACCCCTTCCCTGTTGCAATAAATGATGGGGTGTGTGCCAACCTCAGAATCAGCATGAACATAAACAAGACAGGCTCAATTTGAGAAGGCCGAGCAACAACCTTGCCTTTGTCCCTCCTAGACAGTGCCCCCAGTTGTGGGAGATTACTATCTCGGGTAGTCTGACATTTGTCATACAATTTAAATAAAACCAATGAAAATGTTAGAACAATAAAAGCATTAATTCTTAAAGTCAAATATAAACCCTAAAACACTAAGCCCTAACCCCTAAACCCTAACCCTAACCCTTAACCCCTAAATCCTATGCCCAAACCCCTAAAACCCTAACCCCTAAACTTTAAACTCCAAACCCCTAAAAATTTAACCCCTAAATCCTAAACACTAAACACTAACCCTTAAACCCTAAACTTTTAAACCTTAAACTCTTAAATGTAACTGCTAAACCCTAACCCTAAACCATGACTAAAAAATTGGGCAGAGTCTCCCTTAAAACTTGAACATTCCATGAATTCAAAATTTCACACAAATACACATAATCACAAGATTTCTACAAGCATTCCAAATTTTAACACAGGGAAGTTACCAAAGAAGAAAAACAAAAAGAGCAGGAAGTAGGTGGAGATAAACAAGATCTACACATACCAACATACAAATTTGTACCAAAAGTCTATTATGATTCTCTCCCATTCTCATATCAAAACCCACAATCCATGGAAACTTACATGCTCATACTTGCTATAATATACTCACCATATAAAACTAACAGAACTACAACTATGAAATTACATGGGGTTATATATTTGCACAAAAACCTTAGAAGTTGGATGTCAATCAGAGGACATGAATTACAACACAATCATCAGCTCTTCAATCATAAACTCCATAGAGAATCAAATGCTTGTAAATATAAACTAAAACTTTGAACACTTACTAGTTACAGCTAAATCCAGGGTGATATAAATTGTGATACAACAAGAGAAATGATATTTCCACAAATCTTGTAAACACAATTGTGCAAAACTGTTTGTGATAGAATTTGAGTTTGAGAAAAATGAAAAGTTTTCGTGGGACCATCTGAATTTAGATTCTACCAATTGTTCAGTTTCTAAAATGTATGTTAATAATATATATATATATATATATATATATATATATATNATATTATGACAGAACAAAGGACATAACTTGGTTGGTATCTTGTCCAAATAAAATACAATCTCTCCAAGCCCTCCCTCCCAAAAAAATAAACAAATAAATAAAAGAAAACATCAAAGAGATCAGCCACTCTATCTTCATCCCAAGAAAGTATCATAATAGAAAACAAATTGATTTATGTGAAAATAACTTCACAAGAAATTACAATAACATGTAACTTGAGAGTTTGCAGAATAAACAAAACAAAACAAGACAAAAAGGGCCATCTCTTAAAAGACAGTTACTTCCATTCTACAAAGTGAACATAGATAGTGGTTTAATGGCAGAAAAAATGAAATTAATTGATATCAAAGTGTGGAACTTCATCAGCAATTACAATAATAAGTAACTATGGGAATTTGTAAAAGAAATTAAACAGTTACTTCCATTCTATAAACCGAAATACAATAGCTCATAAAGATAAACATATATGCATGTGATTGAATTTGTATGGTGATAGAACTCTAGAGGGATCTCTTGCTGCCCAACCTAGGCTATCTAGATTCATTCCAACTCAAGTTCTACTAGACATTCATATACCCAAGTTAAATATGTGACGATTTGATAAAGCATATTTAAATACCTACCTCAATGCGCTACAAATGGAGAAACTGAATCGATAGGCCGAATTTGGAGGTGAACTGCCAGAAAACCCATCAATCACTGCCAAGAATGGTGCAAAAATGTCTCGGGCCGAGAGGAAAGAGAGAAGAGAGAGAAAAAGCTTGAAACCTTTGAAAATGGAGAATGACAGTGATGGGTTTGCAAGGAAGAAGAAAAATAGGTTTTCTCATTGACTTTCTCACATATTTTTTCCATGAGAATAACCCTAAAAAAATTAAATTTTAAGTGAAAGGGTGTATTGAAGTTTCTCACCAACTTTCTCACGGACAACTTAATCCGGGAGAAATTCTATGAGAAAATTCAATATTTCTCACAGACCCTTTCCCTGAGAAAAACAAACACATTAATGGCGACAATTGGGACACGATTTCTCACGGACAATCTTGTCCGTGAGAAATTCTGTGAAAAAATCTCAACAGGCACCTTCCGTGAGAAAATCTGTGATAAATGTCCGTGAGAAAATTCCGTGACTAAAAAACATTTTTCTTGTTGTGATAATGAATGAAAACCAATATTAGTTATGGTGAAATCGAAAACCCTAGGCTTTCTCTTTTCATTAATTCATGATTTTTATATGCTTTCTTTTACTTTCAGTTTATTTGCGTTTAGTCTTGAAATTTCTCCTTAGTTAGTTGGTAAGATAAAATTGGAATTGACCCAATTTCGATAGTTAATAGATTTAATCATTGTGAGAACGATAACTCACTTTTATTATATTACATGTAAGAAGATAGCGTACATTTGTGCTCCGTTTTCTCACAACAAGTTTTTGGCGCTGTTGCCGAGGATTATTTGCTTATTAATATCGATACCGAGTAATTTTTATTTTAATCTAAACTTTTATTTTTTCTTTTTAATTATTTAATTTTTCTTACTTTCCTTCACTTTTAGGAGTTTCTTTGTGGTGTATAAGACAATCTAGAAGTGACTCTTTACTTCCCTTTGATTTTGAGATTGAGAAGACATGTCAAAGGAACAGAAAGGATAAGAGAGAAACTATTAGAATTTTTGATAGACACCATGAAAGGAGCAAAAAACCTAAAGCTGTGGCCTCTGGTCTGCACATTTGAAACATGAATTTTGGGCGTCTAGACCCTGCCCCTTGCCTAAATAAAAATGAAAAAATTAATTTAGTATTCTTCCCCAGTCCAATTGAGATTTGACACCGCCTATCTTCAAGGGAGTCCTCTACCTTTTCTCTTATATTTATTTGCCATTAAGGACACTTTTAATTTTAAGTTTGGGGGTGCATGTTCATTTATTATTTTTGTTTTGTTTTAGGTTGTTTAGTTTATGTTATTTTCATTTCATAGTTTTGTGTATTGAGTTATAATTAAATTTGAAAACCTAGGGCTGATGATAAAATTGATTTTTAATTGTTCATAGCTCCTAGAAAATAATGAATGTTGTGTTTGTGTATGTGCTTGATTCTTGTGTGAATTTTTCACTTAGCTCGTAGTTTTGTGATATTTTGAGCACATAGCCTTGATTACTAGACTTTCTATGCTTGATTTAGAGAAAATTTATGCATGCCTAGTAACTCATATGACTTCAAAGAATTCTAGAACTTGTTTGATTGTCACTTGAGGCGAAATCCTAGGCTATACAACATTAGGGACATGATTTAGGTCATTTTTGGATAGTTTAAGCCTTTTAAGTCAACCTTTGCATATTGTATCCCTAGTCAATTTCCCCATTGAGCTCAATTGAATATTTTCCTTGTCATCCACAAGTTATCCTAGCCTTTAATATTTTTCCCAAGTTTTTCCCTTCACTTATAATATGTGATCATACAAGGAAAAATACTTAGAGCTATAGAGACATTTGGGAGGTTGGGAGGAGTTGAGAAAATTAGTTTGTTGCTTCTTTGCTAAGCAAAGTAAATGAAAAAAAAAAAAAATTGAAAGAATTGAATGAAAAAGAAAAANAAAAAAAAAAAAAAAAAAAAAAGTAGAATGCTACACCCCTTGATCATTAAATAAGAAAATAAGTTTGTGGGTGTAGACATTTTAGTCAAAGAAAAGAAAGCAAAAGAAGCACACACCAATGAAAGAAAAAGAAAGAAAATAAAAATGGATGATGAGTAAAAGGGTTGAAAATAAGTTGGGGGAATTAGATTGAAGAGTTGGAGCTCTTAGTCGTAGTTTGGTTATGTGTTATGGGTGATCTGAGCCTTATTGATATCCATTATCATACCTTAGCCCTAGCAATCCATTACAAGCTAAATAAAGCCATATTGATCTTTGATGTTGTGAGTAGCCTACATTAGTAAAGAGTGACACTACAAGAAAAATGGTTTTTTCTCACATAACAAATTTGTGAGAAAATGGTGGAAATTTCGTGAGAAAGGACGTTCTCACAAACTTTCTCATGGATGTTGGGCCGTGAGAAAAAAATGGTGTGATAATTTGAGTTTGTCACGCAAAATATCATCCATGAGAACTTCACGCGGAGTCTCACAACAAACTCGTGGTTTTTCTCAAGGATAAAGGCTGTGAGAAAATTTTCTCACGGACATTGTCCGTGATAAAGTCCGTGACAAGTTACAAAAAAAATGATATTTTATTTTAATTTTCTCACGGACAATTCAGTGAGAAATTTCGTGAAAAATGTCGGGATCAATATCCCCCCCCCCTTAANCCCCCCCCCCCCCCAAAAACTATTTTTCTACTAACCTAAATCCTGCATAACACTTTAACTAGCAACAACACACTACCCCAAATTATTACCTTGAACTCTGTCTACCAAAGTTCCTTCACCTCATTAAGAACAAAGGTGAAATCGGTCCAAACGCCCTCAAATTTCGACTTATAGATAGTCGAAAGGAAGTTCAAAGGCTCCTTAGATAGAAGAAAGCTGGACAAAAAGAGTAAATTCTTATCAAGGAGAAATAATAAACTTTAAACCCTAAAAAATATCAAAAGTAGGTATTAGAAAATACTTACTCTTTCTTCCTATATGGCCAGATCCACATCCAACCATTAGCCGCTTAGGAACCGGGTGATGGTGGCTCTGTAATAGTCAGAGTGCCATGCAACTGTCGCAATGTCCTTTTTGGGAGTGCGATGACGCAAGACGGTGAAAAGAATAAGTGTAAAATTGTAAATTTGTAAAGCTTTTCATTAAAAAAAAAAAAAAAAAGATTGGTGAAAACTAATGGAGTCGCCACCAATCAATTTAAGGCATGATTGGATGCCTATATGAAAAAAGTTTGGTCTACGTTATCAGAGTTTGGGTAAGAGAGTTGGTTACGTGTAAGGAATGTGTTAACCCTCTACAACGCCCGTTCTAGCAAACGGCTACCAATTTAATTTTATGTCATCTAAAAATTGTTGAATGAAATTGGTTATTAAAATGGATTAATGTGTTATTAAGCCCTGCTAGCACTTCTGGCAAAATCTAAAAAGACGCCTCAAGACTATTGAGTAGAGACAGTAATTGTCGTTGTAATCCTCTCCCAATGTATTCCGTCATAGGCAATTTTTAGCAATTTTACTAACCAAGTGATACGCGAAATATAATTTATTACGTGTTCAAGAAATGAGTTCGAGATTCGTGGTAAAAGATTTTTATCGGAGATCTATCTTTAAGTCCACTAGTACATTTGGAAAGACTAAAGTGACACTCCTCACCTCCAGAATATCAAGGAATTGTTGTCATTATGACTATCCTTAATTATTCATTCGTCGGTAATCTTATCCCAGCATAAGTAAAAATAATGATAAAATGTAATAAGATGAATTATAATGTAGCAAACGAATGCTAGAAAAATATTAATTAAAAAGATAAAAACGATATTGGGACTTTTATTGGCCACACTAGTACCTCTGGCATAACCAAAAAATTTATCTCTCACCTCAGGAACATTAGGAAACAATTGTCAACATAGACTTTAATTTTATTTACAATGATTAAGTATAATGTAAAATGTGTAAAATAAATAAGATAAAATAACTTAGTGTTAATAAAAATAAACATGATAATGACAATATGCAAAGAACAAAAATAAATAAATAAATTAGAATGGCCAAAAATAAAACATGAGTGATAAATAAATCAACCCAAAAAAAAATAAAAATGCTAATACATTAAATAATATNAAATAATATAGCTCTTAAATAAGAGATAAACTTAACCCCAAAAAAATAAAAATAAAGTCCAATCCAATTAAAATAAACAAAGGCATAAACCTATGCAAAAATAAAGGAAATAAAACACATAATGGCCCTTTAATTTGGACCAGCCTTAGACTGAAGCAAAGGAAATAAAACCAAGAAAACATAAGAGGCCACTAGATAGCCAAAACCAAATGCAAGAGCTATAATAAATATAGAGCACCAAAAGTAATAAAAAAAAATGAACCCAATTGCATAAATGAACCCAATCCGCGTCCAGCTCAACAAGTGAAACAAGAAAAGGCCTCATGGCAATGAAACAAGTGAGAAGCATTGGATCAAATCCATTCTAAAGGCTTTGACTAAACCAAATAGAATATAAAAGATAAAAACAAACACAACCTTCAGCAAATGATGAAACGATAAAGAGAATAATGGGGGAAAGAAATGATGAGCAACAGGGAGCAAAATGCAGGACCAAGATTTTTAACCCATCGAACCTCAAATACCGAAAACAAGCCAAAATGGATCTTAAGCAATGAGTTCAAGGTAAGAAAATCACTTCCTTTCTCTTTATCTATGGCTTCCCTTCTTTGAAATCTCTATCTCCCTCTTTGATTTCAATTTTTCTCTCTAAAAAGGAGTTTCTCTCTCTAAAAATCTCTTTCTCTTTCTAAAAATCTTCACTCTAATTTGGTTTCATTTTGTCTAAATCAACTTCTATTATGTTTAATTCTTGATTTCATGCATAAATCCTAAGGAAATAAATTTCTAGGTTTTACTTTTATTAAAATGGTGGTTCGGGGGATTCTCTCTAATTTGGTGTCTCTATTTAGTTTCTTTAAAAATTTATTTTGCTTGTCTAAAAGAAAGAGGATGGGAGTGGGTTTGTTGTGTGTGCTATATGTAGTGCAACAATAATGAAAATTCAGCAAAGAAAAAGAGAAACGAACACTAAGCACTATTATTGATACCTAAATTGTGAGTGTTGCTACTTTGTTCACTCTATGAGTGTTGTTGTGCTACCCAAAATTTTGGAATTTACTCTATTTGCTTCTCTCTATTTTGCTTCAGATTTTCCCTCTTTGTCTCTCCTTTTTTTTTCACTCTCCTCTGGTATGTGTCTCCCTTTATAGCTGAAGAATTGTACAAGTTACACTTATATGATTTTCCTGTTTCCTGTTTTCAAGCTGCAAGAGGCATGACAAAGAGGGTGGCCGGACTGGTGAACAACACTTCACAGTGCTGCCTTGCGTGTTGTCTCAAATGGTAATGATTTCTTTTTTTTATTTATTTTATCATTTTTATTTTTTTAATAATAATAATGCATTTTTTTGTATTTTATTATTTTTATAAGATATTTGTTTTTGATAGGTTGACCCGAACAAAATTGGGTATTAACACACTCTATGTTGGCATTATCAACATAAACCCTAAATTTTGCTTGTTTAGAAGGAGAAGACCCCACATATTGATTGGTGTTGTCGCTTAACCAATTAAATTAAACTGAATCCCTTAATTAGAATGCAATAGAGGGCATAATCCGGGTTTGTCTCACAAGAAATGCAATGTGTAATCAATAATTTCAAGTTAAAAATAGGGAATTTTTGAAACAGGATCATAATAGTAAATTGCAGAATTAAACAAAGATTAATGCAATTGATTAAAGGCGTAACTTAGCTAGACATCCATCAAAAATCGATTTGATTCATCCTAGATTAACATGAGTGATTAAGTTTTAATGTAGCAATGCTAATTGAGTTTAATCACAACCGAAATCTCTAATTGTGACTAATTATTCCTACTAAGTTATCACTTAGAATTCGATTAACCACATACAATCACTAATCTTGTAATCATAAGACTAAGCAATTAGTGATTAATCTAAAAACCGAACATCAATTAGCATAGCATAGCTTCTTTGAATTCCAACCAGAGATTAAAGATTGATCAATTTAAATTCTATTTCTTACTTCAATATTCATATAAATCACAAAGATCTCCATGAATTCATACAAAGATTAAAGCAAGACAGAAATTCAAAAAAGAAAAGATTGCATTAAGTTTAATTCAATTAAGAACATAATCTCAAAATCAAAACTGAATTTAATTAAGAGTCTAACTTGGTTACAAGGATTCTACTCCTCCATGGTCATGAAATCTAAGCTTCAATGGAGAAGTGCAATCATAAATCAAAGAGCTGCAAACTTTTCAAGAGAGAAAACAAAAGCTGCCTAGTCTAGAATTGATAACTCGTCTGCCTTCTTTCTCTGCTTATAATTTCCTAACTTTCATGCAAACCTAATTTATCCCTAACCTAGTTCAAACCTCTGGACCTCAGCTTCAAATGGGCTCCGGTTTGGGCCTAATTGGGCCTGAATTGAGGAAGTAAAGTCCATTTAAGTCCATATAAGTCTCCGGACTAATCAGCCATTTTCGACAGGCAATAAGACCATCTTAACTTCATAATTTGTTGAACCGGCCTTCATAACAATTGAAGCCCTGCGCCTTAACTTTTCAATGGGACTAGTTCAAGTCCATACGACATGTACAGCACAAGTTATAGTCCAAACACTACATGCGGGTCAGGATCCAGCGGTAGCAACTACTCTAACTTCCGGGTTCAATTTGACCTACTGAACATCTAAATTGGCCTTGGAAGTCTGAATGAAAGTTGTAGATAATCCTCTTATCTTTCCTACAAGGTAAGAATCACAATTTTTAGACATTCAGAATTAAAGATATAACCGAAATACAGAATAGTGTCAAAACCCTAATAATGCTGAAAAATACACTTAAACCCAATTTGAACCTAATTAATGAAATATGACCTAAGCCCAAAATAGAATTAGGAAGTTAAAAATGAGGATTAATTAATATATAAAAATATTGTTCATTAAATCCCCTCACACTTATCATTTGCACGTCCTGGGCAAACTAGAGTTAAAACTAGGAAAGAAGGAAAACAACTAAAATAACTAAGACAACTAAGAGATCATTTCCCAACAACAACTTCTAAGAATGTAAAAGTTAAGTGAGCAAGAAGAACAATCAAGAATTTAAAAGAATCAAAACAATCATGAATCTATTTCTTGCACTTTTAATCAACAAGCATTGTGAATTCAAATGAAGTGAAGAACTAAGAAAGATAGAACCTCACACAAGATACATTCTCAATCCCTCAAGTGTTTAAGAGGGTTATTGTTTCACTCAAATCACATCATGACAATTTGCACTACCATAAGCTTGCTTATTTTCTAATCTCCATTACTTTAAACACATGCATGCACAAATCAGAAGGACTTTATTTAAAGATGTAATAGGGCCAAGAACCAAGGGAAAAGAAAGAATGAAATATGGATATGACAAATTAAAATCAAAGATAGCATAAGAACATTGTAAATGATAAGTCAAAACTTACACTAAGCACAAAAATATACCAAAAAATTCTATGCAATTTTCTTTACAGATTTATTCCTCTTTGAAAGGAAAACCACTACTTTTATTCTCTTTTTCTTTGCATTTTCTTTTTCTGATTTTTTTTTAAATAGAATTTTCTTTTCTTTTTCTTTTGGCTAACATTTCTTTGTCTTTAGATTTCATATAGCCACTTTCCTTCAAATTTCACAAATTCTCCCCCCTACACTAAGAACTTTGTCCGTCCCGGACAAATAGAACTCATCAATTGATCAACCAATGCTTTCATACTCCCTAAGGTAGATAGAAATATGATTTTACAAAACTTGCAATGAGCTAAATGAAAGAATGAAAAAAATAGGCTCAAAGGAGAAATCAAGGGAAATGATGTTAAGAAGGTTATTTGGCTATCTAGCTAGAAAGAAGAAAAGATGACCTTCATCACATTCATGCATGCAAATGACAATGTTATCTCAAAAAGAAGCAAAGCAAGTTCTAGAGCAACAAACATTATGAGCGCAATGCACACAAGAAAGGAATATAGAATGACAATAAGTTCAAAAATTAACTAGGTATGCTCCATCAAACTTAATCTATCACATCAAATTTCATTACCAAATTAGTTAACTAAGAGATGCAAGAATCTATTCAACCATGCTAAAAACTTCAAAATGACAATTGCTTCAAGCTCACAAATTCTACAATTCTCAAAGTGCTATGAAAAATGTAAAAATAAAATGTGAAAAGATGAGTAAAATGAGAGTAAAGCAAAACAACAAAACAGAATGAAAATTAACTAGGAAAAGGTGGGACAGCGGATCAAGAAAAGATATCGAACCAGAATTCTGCACAGAAGCTCAAGAAAAAACGTGAACAGAATCTAAAACATGCTGAACCACACCAAAACAACAAACAGAGAAGTGAATAAAAACACCAAACAAACACGTAAAACAGAAAGAACAAACATAACTAAAAACAAAAAACAATAAAGGAAACAAAAAATCAAAACAAAAACAAAAAAAAATTATAGAAAATAGAAAACTAAAAACATACACAAAAACATAAAAACATAATGTAAACCTTCCCCACACTTAAATTTTGCATTGCCCTCAATGTAAAAGCTTCAAAACAGTAGCAACAATTCTCAATTAACAGCAGTCACATAAGGACAAGTAAAATAAAAGAGGGAGAAAAAATATCCTTATCAAGGGAGGTAAATGACATCTTGCAAGAAGACCTCCTCCACGATGTTTGCAACAAGTAAAGTAAGATACATGGGTCAAAGACCACTCTCACAAAGCCCTTAAAAGAAACTACAAAGCTAAAATTATTGTAAAGAACACAAAAACATAAAAAAAAAAATATAAAGACATAAAGAAAATAATGAAGCAAATACTATAAAACTAGAATCAAATACATTTAACCCTTGATTTAAAAATTCAGCAAAGTAAGCATTTAAAATGTCACCAAGGGAAATGTGCAGCAAGGAATTTACAATTCTACCTAAAGCATGAGAAACATGAAAAAACTTGTTAGGTATATGCAACCATCCATGATTCTCAAATATAAGTCTAAAAGAAAGAAAATAATTATGTCTTACAAATCTAAGCCTATAACAGTCATGCTTAAGGTCATCCTTACAAAATACATTAGTGTCACCTAACATATTGTTCATGCAAGGCTCAATATAACGCTTAAATTCGTGCAAAAAATTGACAAACACCGACATCTCTTGCTTGTCATTCAAAGAATAGCTTGACATATGGTTTGCTTAAATAGTCCATTTATTTCTCACACTCACTCCACCAACATCAAAATATTCGCTTGCCACCAAGGTTCTAACATGATCTATTCCTAGTGCTCTAGCATGTGAAGAAGTAAGAAACATGAAATCTCCTAATTTATCAACATTAGTTTTTACATCTCCACATGCATACACCATTACAACAAGAGTAGGATCATGATTAAACAAATTTTTAGCAAGTGCACAATTAAAATAAGGATGTGTCAAAGTAAAAAAAAGGTGTAGAGTTAACCATAGCAGCTGTGTCAAATTCGCATTGGGTTGTCTCTTGAGAGTTTTCTTCAAAATTTGTAGAACCAAATTTACTAGAATCTCCATCTCTCAAGAATGCAGCGATCTCAGCACACACAACACATGACAATTCACCATCACAATCAGCACATAATTGGCCCTGCACAGAATTATCAAAACCAACACAATCAGAAAAATCAGTACTAACTCATTGTAGACCTCCTTGACTAAATCCTCCTATGTCTTCTTGGACTGAGTGGCTCTATCAGATTCTGGGGTCAATGAATCAGGGACTACTTTCTCTGCTGTCTGTGGTTTGTTTTCAAGTTGAGGTTCAGTTGGTTCTGGCATAGATTCTTCAATTGGTTCTGGAATTGTATGTGAAAAAAAAAATTTCAGAACCTTGGGTCTGCAATTGACTCGTTGAAGATGCCAACTGTCCAATCTGAATATCTAAATTTTATATGGCGACCTCTGTCATCTGCTGAAACTACATGGTATGAGTGACCAATTGATTCACCAAGTCCTCAATTGAAGGTTCATGTTCTGTGTATGTTGAACTTGGTTGTTGCACAGGCTGCTCGAATGGTTGCCAATATTGCTGTGGAGGGGCTGCATTGCCATATGTCAAATTGGTATGATCTCTCCAATCTAGAGCTAGGTTCATGGGTTCAGCCCGGTGGGCCAGCCCATTGGGGCTCAAAAAAATGATGGGTTGAGTTCTTAAAATACTGGCCCGTTTAAAACCGGACCAATTTGGCCCGGCCCGATCGGGTTTCAACTGGGTTGGCCCGATTGGCCCAAATTTTTTTTTCCAGCTTTCAATCAACCCCAAATCCCCAATTCTGAAAAGTGAAAACTGAAATCCCTAAATTTCATCTCTTATTCTCACGCTCTCTAGTTGTCCATTTCTCCCTAAATTTCTTACACACTATCCGATTTCCGTCTCCCTCTCCTCAATCCTCATTACCGCCGCCGGCTACCGCATCTCCTTCTCCATCTTTTTTCCTTTGTTGTGCATGTGCCTGTAACTGTAGCTTTGTAAGTCTTTGTTCTCTCTCTCTCTCTATGAGGTTGTCTGTCATATATTGGAGTGTTCTCTCTCTTGCTCTCTCTTTGTCTGCTAATATGTCATATTAGAGCTCATTTACAGTTATAGTTAAGCTAGTTGAGCTTGCATGAGTGTTTGATGATAGGGGTGTACTGTTATAGTTGCAATTGTTGATTATTCTATGGAAAAGTCTTACACATTTTAGATCTGATTTCTTAATGCTCTTGAACAGATAAAATCTTGTTTGTGACTTATGAGATTCTTGTTTTAATTAAACAATTATTTGTGCCTGGTTGTTAGTTGTTACTTTCATGTTTTGATTTAGTTTAAAACCTCAAATTGGGTTGTTTTGCTGTGTGCCAGCGCTGAGTGTTGAGCGTGGCCCAATCGGGCTTCTGTGTTGCTGGTGCCAGCGCTGGGCGCCAGGTATGCCGAGCTAAACATTTGGGTTGATCTGGTGCCAGCGCTGGACACCAGGTATGCCGAAATGAATTTTGGGTTGATGTGGTGCCAGCGCTGGGCGCCAGGCAAGCTGAAAATGAAAAATTTTCACCAAAAATGATAAAATACTGTTTTGACCCTCGAAACGATGAAATTTGGCTAAAATCACGCGACGCACGAAGGCTCTCGTTTTGCTCAGAAGGCTGTTTCCATATGAAAATGTGGGTTTTTTGGTCAAAAACGGACATGGTTAACTTTTCTAGTCAAATTTGGATGCTCCCTTTATGCCATGAATTCCAAATCTTTTTGTATTACATCATATTTTGTTTACAATTTTGTTAGGGGTTTTTATTTATATTTTTCTTTAAATTTTTTACAGTATGACTTTCTCTAGTGTTGGAAAGAATTGTGGTATTAGTTGTGATGCTGATGATGATTGTGAATTTATGCAAATCCCTAGTATTGTGAGTAATACAAATACTAGTGAGAATGTTGAATCACAATCCAAAAAGGCTAGATCATTAACCTCTGATGTATGAAACTATTTTGTTAAAATTAGTATGGGTAAAGATGGTAAAGAAAAGTGTAAATGCAAAGCTTTTGGGAAAGAATACATTTGTGCAAGTAAATCAAGAACTTCTCATTTATGTCATCATGTTCCTAAATGTCATATGATTCCTAAATTTCATGATGTTGGGGAGATGTTAATTGATTCTGAAGAGAAGTTAAAGAGAAGAAAATTTGACTCTAATGTGAATCGTGAGTTATTGTCTGAATTGATTGTTGCACATGATGTTCCATTTAGTATTGTTGAGTAGAGGGTGTTTAGGAAATATCAAAGTTTTTGAATGAAGATTGTAAGTTTATTTCTAGAAAAATTGTTAAACTTGATGTGCTGAAAAATATGAAGTAGAGAAAGAAAAATTGAAACAACAATTAGCCCGAATTCTTGGTAGAGTGTGCTTGACTTCTGATGTTTGGATTGCATGTACCAACCATGGTTATATATCTTTAACTGCTCATTATGTTGATGAGAAATGGAAGTTGAATAATAAAATTTTAGCATTTTCTCACATACAACCTCCACATACTGGGTATGATTTATCATTGAAGGTGCTTGAATATTTAAAGGATTGGGAAATAGAGAGAAATTTTTTTTCCATTACTTTGGATAATGCTTCTTCAAATGACAATATGCAAAACATCTTGAAAGAACACCTATGTTTGTCAAATAGTCTGCTACTTAATGGAGAGTTTTTTCATATTAGATGTTCTGCTCATATCTTGAACCTCATTGTTCAAGATGGTTTGAAAGTTACTAGTGATGCATTGCACAAAATTAGACAAAGTGTGCATTATGTTAGGGCATCAGAAAGTAGGATGAAACAATTTTTTTCAGTGTGTTGAACAAGTTGGCGGGATTGATACATCAATTGGTTTGAGACGGGATGTTGTTACTAGATGGAACTTCACTTATATAATGCTTGAGAATGCAATCAAGTATCGTCGTGCCTTTCATAGTTTGAGTTTAATTGATAAGAATTATAAGTGGTGTCCATCAAATGATGAGTGGAATAGAGGGGCTTCAATGTGTGAATTCTTGAAGCCATTTTATACAATTACCAACTTGATATCTGGGTCATCTTATCCTACATCTAATTTGTATTTTGGAGAAATTTGGAGGATAGAGCTTCTTTTGACATCCAACTTGATGAATGAAGATTTGTTGATTCAAAGCATGACTCATAGAATGAAAGATAAATTTGACAAGTATTGGAAGGAATATAGTGTGGTTCTTGCATTTGGGGCTATTCTTGATCCAACCAAAAAACTCAATTTCTTGAAATATACTTATTCTAGACTTGATCCATATTATTATGAAGAAAAAGTTGAAAATGTTAAGAAGGATTTGTATCGAATGTTTGAAGAGTATGTCAATAAGGGTGCAACAACTTCAAAGACTTCTTTCAATGTGAGTCAACCACCACCAAGTATTATTGGAGGAGGAAAAGGAAAAGAGAAATTGCCTACACTATATTATGATGTAAGTTTGCTATTGAATCTTTTTTAAACATTTTCATTGTTTACATTTTGATTACACAATATTATTATGTAACTATGTAAGTTAAATATTAATTTCATCATTTGATAGGATTTTGAAGAATTTGATTACCAACAAACTAACAATGCCAAAAAGTCTCAACTTGATATTTATTTGGAAGAGTCAAGGATCACAATCACAGGAAGTTTCGATGTTTTGGCTTATTAAAGAGACAGAAGTAATAGATTTAGTGATCTTGCAAGGATGACTTGTGATATATTGAGCATTTCAATAACTACACTAGCATCGAAATCCGTTTTTAGTATTGGCTCTCGTGTGTTGAACAAATATAGAAGTTTTATGCTTGACGAAACATTGTAAGCTCTTCTATGCACACGTAATCGGCTACTTGGTTTTGTAGATGATGATGATGATAATTCAACTGACATTGATGATTTATGTCTCTCTAGAGAGGAGTCAAATGTTATTATTGAGGGCAATGATGAGGAAGAAGAAGATTAAGGACTTTCATAATTTGAATAGTTTTTTTAAACTTGTTATTTGGTTGTTATTTTGTTGATTTGATACTTTGATTTGCCTACTTGATTTTGTAGTTATAAATGTTATTTATGCTTAATTGTTTGATTATTGGTTTAAGGCTTTGAGCTATGATAATTTAAACTTGGTTATTGGTTTGATAATTATTTTTTATTCAGAATTATGGGAGATGCTAATGGCTCTAGAAGGTTTACAATTTGGAAACATTTTAAAAATGTTGATGTAGAAGATGAGAATGGGTTACTAAGAGCTTGTGCAAAATGTAAGGCTTGTGAGAAAGTTTATCATATACATTTAAAAAAATGTGGAACAAGTTATTTATGATGTCATTTGCACAAATGTCCATCTCAAAATACAAGAGTTTTAGAACATTAGTAATTTATTAGATTTATTTTAGTCAAAACTCAAGTAGTATGATTATTGTGCTAAATACTTTTTAATTAGTATGTGGTTAATGATACATTAACAATTTATTGTTATAAGTTTATTTGAGTTTGTATTTTGATTAAGTATGTTAATATTTGATGTTTCATAATTAATATGTTCTCATATTCTCTAAAAAATAAATATGGCAAAAAAAAAATTAAAAAATATATTTTGGCCTGTTATGGCTCGTTATGGCCCGTAGCCCAAAGTGGGCTGGTAAAATGCTGGCCCGATCAAAACCGGGCCATTTTGGCCCGACCCTAATGGGCTGGGTTGGCCCGTTGGTCAGCTCTACTCCAATCATAGTTATAGATATTGAATGATGGATCATTAACATTATGATCTATGTTATGCTCAGCTATGTTATCAACAGAATTAATCACAGGATTAATGACTACTCTTCTCCTAGATTGTCTATTTCAGCTATGAAATGTTTTATCAATCTCACATATATCACTACAAGAAGACCGAGTCATATGACATGCACAAAAGGTTGGCAGAATGTCAAAACACACTAAAACAGGAACACAACACAGAAATAGGGACAGAAAATTGCTAAAACAAAAAGTAATCGACAGAAATTAAATGACATAAAGTAATCGAGATAAAGTAATTGACAGAAATTAAATGACAAAAAGTAATCGACAGAAAGTAATTGACAGAAATTAATCGACAAAAATTAAATTACATAAAGTAATTGACAGAAAGTAAACAACATAAATTAAATAACAGAAATTAAACAACAAAAAGTAAATATCATAAAGTAAATGACAAAAAAGTAATCTGAATATAACAAAGCAATCAATTCAAGGAATCTACTAAATCAAGCCAAAATGAAGGAAAAATAAGGGGGAAATGGAACCAAATCACCAAAATTCATACAAAGAACTTGAAATCATCAATTAACATTAACATTCCCCGGCAACGGTCCCAAAATTTGATTGGTGTTGTCGCTTAACCAATTAAATTAAACCGAATCTTCTAATTAGAATGCAATAGAGGACATAATCCGGGTTTGTCTCACAAGGAATGCAATGTGTAATCAATAATTTTAAATTAAAAATAGGAAATTTTTGAAACAGGATTATAATAGTAAATTGCAGAATTAAACAAAGATTAATGCAATTGATTAAAGGCGTAACCTAGCTAGATATCCATCAAAAACTGATTTGATTCATCCTAGATTAACATGAGTGATTAAGTCTTAATGTAGCAATGTTAATTGAGTTTAATCACAACTAAAATCTCTAATTGTGACTAATTATTCCTACTAAGTTATCACTTAGAATTCGATTAACCACATACAATCACTAATCTTGTAATCACAAAGACTAAGCAATTAGTGATTAATCTAAAAATCGAACATCAATTAGCATAGCATAGCTTCTTTGAATTCTAATCAGAGATTAAATATTGATCAATCTAAATTCTATTTCTTACTTCAATATCCATATAAATCACAAAGATCTCCATAAATTCATACAAAGATTAAAGCAAGACAGAAATTCAAAAAAGAAGAGATTGCATTAAGTTTAATCCAATTAAGAACATAATCTCAAAATCAAAACCGAATTTAATTAGGAGTCTAACTTAGTTACAAGGATTCTACTCCTCCATGGTCATGAAATCTAAGCTCCAATGGAGAAGTGCAGTCATAAATCAAAGAGCTGCAAACTTTTCAAGAGAGAAAACAAAAGCTGCCTAGTCTAGAATTGATAACTCGTCTGCCTCCTTTCTCTGCTTATAACTTCTTAACTTTCATGCACACCTAATTTACCTCTAACCTAGTTTAAGCCTCTGGACCTCAGCTTCAAATGGGCTCTGGTTTAGGCCTAATTGGGCCTGAATTGAGGAAGTAAAGCCCATTTAAGTCCATATAGGTCTCTAGACTAATCAGCCATTTTTGACAGGCAATAAGACCATCTTAACTTCATAATTTGTTGAACCGGTATGCATAACAATTGAAGCCCTGCGCCTTAGCTTTCCAATGGGACTTGTTTCAAGTCCATACAACATGTACAGCACAAGTTATAGTCCAAACACTGTATGCGGGTCAGGATCCAGCGGCAGCAACTCTACTCTGATGTCCGGGTTAAATTTGACCCACTGAACATTTAAATTGGCCTTGTAGGTCTGAATGAAAGTTGTAGATAATTCTCTTATCTTTCCTAAAAGGTAAGAATCACAATTTTTAGACATCTAAACTAAAGATATAACCAAAATACAGAATAGTGTCAAAACCTAATAATGCTGAAAAACACACTTAAGCCCAATTTGAACCTAATTAATGAAATATGACTTAAGCCTAATCAAATAAGCCCAAAATAGGATTAGGAAGTTAAAATGGGGATTAATTAATATATAAAAATAATGTTCATCACATATCTTACAACATTACATATAGAAGAAATTGACACATATAAGTCTTTCAATCCTTCATTAACAACTAGATTAAGAATATGAGCACAACAACGCATATGTAGAAATTCATAATTCATCACTAAATTAGTTGTATTAAGCTTCTTTCTTAAGTAAGAGATGGCTACATCATTACTAGATGCATTATCAACAGTCACAGTGAACAGCTTAAGAAGGCTCTATTCATTCAAGCAACTTTCAATGTGCTTACGTATAGTGTCACCCTTATGGTTAGGAATCAAGCTAAATTTCAAAATTCATTTTTGTAAGGTCCATTCTTTATCAACAAAGTGTGTAGTGACTGTCATATAACTTAAGGTTTGTAAAGAAGTCCAACAGTCGGTAGTTATACAAACCCAGGCACAGTTAGAGCTTAAATCAGCCTTTAATTTAGTTTTTTCATCCAAATACATTTGATAACAATCTCTTGCAAGGGTAATACGTGAAGAAACATGAAACTGAAGCTGTAATTTAGCACAAAAATTTCTAAACCCAACACCCTCAATCATCTTAAATAGCTACTCATCCACAATAACAAACACAACTAGTGCTTTCCTAACTTCTATCAAGTTATACAGGTGAAGTGCAATCATAGTACTTCCTGACCCATCTTTTTTAAGCACAAAATTTAACGTTGTTTGTTTAGGGTCATTTAACAATGCATATGGATACTTGCTACAAATCTTTAGGTGAGCATTCATATTTGAGGTCCCATCTATTTTAGTATCAGAGCAATATCGTTTTTCACAATAATTGCAGGCAGCAGTAGGATGTGTTACCTCACTGTTAGGGGCTTCTGTGAAATGGTCCCAAGCAGCCGCCGTTCACCTCTTGCCACTTGCAGGAGGCCTCCTTTTTTCCCTCTTTGGACATGGTGGTTTCTCTGTTGCATCCACTAGAAGAGGGATAGATGAATCAGCCATTATAGCAATCCTTAGCCTTACAGTAATGATACATAAAATAAAATAGAATTAAACTATGCACAAGGCAAAACCAGAATTAAACAGAACTAAACATTAAAATTAGCTAAAGAATCAAGTGAAATAAAACACATAAACAATTATAGAGATTTACAATTTTGTCACATAAAACAGAAAAATAGAACCAGAATTAGCAGACACATAAAACAATTATGAACCACAACTAAGCAGACACAGATATTTTGTTTTCAAATATTAGTATAAGACATATTTTCAAATATTTTNTTGACACCTCTACTTCAAATATTAGTATAAGAACTTGTTATTGATGTTTCTAAGAGTGCAGAGGTTTATGTAACCAAACCAGTGGTTTATTTGTTGCAATGCCAAACCAGTTCAACCTAAACATGGACTAATATACTATGTAACCATACAATTCATATACTATATAAATAATGATTTTTACAATAAGCACAACAATCAAATAGAATCATTGCAACATAAATAAAACAGAATTAAACTTACAACATGGAATCAAATGACTCTTATGGCAAGATAACATAAATACTAAACTTACTCAAACAATAACTCTAGAATTCTTTGAACTACTCCAAGATGAATCAATTTCTTCTTAGCAACTTCACTACCAACAGTTAGTAAGATTGATATACCATCTACAATCTGAAAAGATGAAAAAATATTACTTTGCATTTTCTAACATCACAAACACATTACAAAGGTAACCTAGGCATTCTGATAGTAAATGTTCTATACTAAACTAAAAATCACCAATAGACTCATAAGTAATAACTCCAAATAACATACCTTTAAACGATGCTTTCCAAGAGGTGGCTATAAGTATGCATTTATATGTTTGATACTAGGAGTAGTAATAATTAACAATTGCACAGAATACCCATCAACAACTTGATAATTTAGTTCATAGAGATCTTGCATTAAGATAATTTGAATATTCAGGGATTCAGTTAAGTGAAAATAAGTTGAGAATGTACTAACTTTGACAACAAATACTTGAACATTGAATTAACTCTTATCCCAAAATCAGGAACAAAACCAGTAAGTGCCTCCTTGCATAAGTTACACCAATCCTAGGTAGTCCATGTGAAGCCATTTAGAGGATACATATGAAAAATCAAATGAAGAGATGCTGCAATATGAAAACACATAGTTTATATACCTCATTTGTTTCGAAAGTATCATACACTTCATTGCATATCTCTTCACAGCGTATTATTGCCACCAAAATCTGTAACAAATGAAACTTTTATATTTGTCCAACCAATAATAGAAAAGAAACAATAACTGAACACTGACAAATATACAAAATGTTCATTTGAGATTGCAAAATTTGCTTGTATAATTAAAGCTTGCAGAGTCAAATGAATGAAATAGACATATAGTTCTCTTATAATTTAGCCAAAATAAGAAAGCAAATAATTCTCCTCTAAAAATTATATTATTACCTTACACTGATTTAGGAGGTGATATCAAAGTTATAACTCCAATGGAAATTCCAACACCTCCTTCGCAAACCACACCTTCTTCTTTGTTTGATGCTTCTCAGAACCTTGTAATTGTAAACAGAAAGAACCAAATTACTCTAGTTAGAGTTAGATAAATTCTGTTGAATTTTAATATTGACAATCATGTACAATATAAAATAGTATACAATTGTCCAAGAGTAGCTTTTTTTCCCCCTGGAAATACGAGCTATTTGATACAATGGTAGAGGGGTACATATATCTCGCATATGATCTCAAAACATAACTCAATGTAATATAGGTGAGCTTTATTAAATACTTCCAAATAATTTTCCCAACAAAAAATCACCTTATGGGCAGCAAGATTTAGGTTCTTATTTTCCTTGATGTCTTTCTAGATATTCTGTGCACTAATAGCAAACCCCAAAGCTGGCTCTTTCCTTTCCCCTGAATCTGCAAGCCTACCAGGTGCAGTGGAATCAAGGAATCGTTGCTTTAAGTCCTGAACCTACAACAACAAGTATAATCGGCACAACTAAAGCCAGAAAATAACACAACAAAGAAAAGGAAAAGACACATAACAGGTCAAGAGAAAAACCTTAAATTCCAAATTGATGAGAATGAGACCACAAGTAAATCTAACCAAATAGGTAATCAATTATGTATTCACTATCCAAATCCAACGCCTACTAAAACTCAAAACAAAGACATACAAACAAACCCAAAAAAAATGAAATCCCTAAATTGATGATGAGATAGAAACAAACCCTAACTCACTAATACAACCTACAATCTAGAGTAGAATGTTTGATGACCTTACCTG
The DNA here is from genome assembly GCA_003255065.1 of Cercis canadensis. Classification (NCBI taxonomy): domain Eukaryota; kingdom Viridiplantae; phylum Streptophyta; class Magnoliopsida; order Fabales; family Fabaceae; genus Cercis; species Cercis canadensis. The sequence goes on from QAOA01001178.1 coordinate 94,436, forward strand.
TTTGAAGTGCAGGTTAATTCGAAGAAAATTTCACAAGCTCAAAAACTCGAGTAGACACCAATTGGCGACTCTTGTATGCCTTCTCTTTTAGTGGGTTTCTGAAGCAAATGAATTATGAAAGTGTGAAATGAAATCTCCCCTTTGAGTTCGCGAAAGAATGTTGCCCTAGTGTTGAACGCACTATTTAATGAAGGAAAAAAATCCCTTACTTACACTACCGGTTTTATTCGGTTTCTTATTGAAAACCAAATCGACCGATCCAAACCGAAATCTTAAATCTCAGCCATCTGATTTCGCCCGCCTTCATCTCTAATAGTTAGATTGACATAAAAATGGTCTGGTTCGGTCGGTTTATCGCGGGCTCACCGGGTTATGAACACCCCTAGCGGCCAAGTCTACAATACCAATGACACAAAATGGGCACCAGTGCAAAGGCCACTAAATCACCATTCAATCATCCACTTGGCCTAATAAATAGCTATGATGGTTTGATAGGCAACTTGGGCATCTGATCTTTCTAATAATAACATAGTACCTTAATAGTTTTATTAAATTATAGTTTGACCTCATTTTTAATTTCTTACTTTATGAGTTTTGTAACTTTAAATTATTTGTTTAATAAGATGGAATTATTTTCTCATCGGCAGAGTAACGCTTCCTCCTCCACCGGCAGTAGAAGAAAGTGGAAATGTCGACAACAACGACGACAGTGAAAACAACAGCAATAGCAACTCCAAGGAGATTCCCAAAAGAGGATTTCAATTTGGGTGCTTGAGGAAGGATAAGAGATGAGATATTGGTAGGAGAAGAAGCAAAGATAACTGGCGATGGAGGAGGGGGCAGAGAAGGGTAGGTGGGGAAAAATGGAGAGTTAGGGGTAGTCATGGAAAATGGGCACTTCGTATTCGGTGGCGTTGGCCTCTAAACAAAATTGTGTGTGAATTGAAGAGAAGAAAATGAAGCAGAAGAAGAATGGGGCATGGGAATGATGAAGGGAGGAGAAGAGAAAAAACTTTGGTTAGTAAAAAACTTGTGACTTTGGTTAATGGGGAACACAAGTAAATACATAAATTATTTTGGGCCAAAATACAATTAACCATTTATAGTTAATATTCAGTCATGATATCTGGAACGTACATATGGCTTAATCTCAGCTATTTAATGGCCTTTGCACTGGTGCCCATTTTGTGCCATTGATATTGTAGACTTGGCCTTGTGTAGCCTTCAATAGACCAAAAATAAATGTTTGATTTGGCAATGCATTGAGTATTCATACATCAAACAATTCTCTTTACATCTTGTTGTATTGTATATTTTGGAGAGAACTATTATACATAGAGGAATTCAAATAAATAAAAAAATAAGGTGGGTTCCAAAGTTATGTTTTATTTCTAGGTGTTAATCAGTAGTCATTTAAAGTTTAATATAACTAGTGATCAAAGTATGACTACAAAAGACAAGATGATGCAACTGGTCATGTAGAACACTACAAATAGCCACTAGTTATGAAATATAATTGTATATTGTAAAAAAAGTAAATGTTGTATAACTTTAGAATCTACCTAAAGTTCTTTTTATTTGAATTCCTTAATAATATTTTTTTTATATTGAATATGTTTAGATTTAATTAAATCTACTCAAACTTAAACCAATCTACTTTGAACTCTGAGTTTTTAGTAGAATTAAGCTATGCCAACCTCTAAGTTTCAAGTAATTCAAGCTTAACTCACTTAATAAACTAGCGGAGCATAAATGAGCTTAAACAATCTCATTTATGTATATATATATATATATATAAACAATCTCATAAATGAGCTATTTTCACACCTTAATTTATTAATGTCACACCATCTTTAATGTTTAAATATGTTACAGACTAAATTTCCCTAATTCAAAAATAGAAAGTTATTAAAATTTGACTAATTATAATATTCTTTCTAACTCTTATTAATTGTAGTTTTATTTTTTAGTTAAAAATAGAATATATGATTATTTAATTTTAAAAACTTTTTTATTTTTAAATGAAAATAATTTAGTCTATATTATATTTAGACATTAAAAAATGTGTGATATTAATAAGATATATATATTGGCCCCCAAAAGAAAATTCCTGCCCACAAGCCTAGTGTTATTTATTTATTTATTTTTTTTTTATAAGTAAGGGTATTCTCAGACCAATTAACTTTTGTGTACTGATACCAAGTCTTTTTTTTTAGCAATCTTAAGAGCGCACCCTCCACATTAACCTGGTGCATTCAAAAAAAAAAAAAAAATTAGGTTCGTTCCAAAATTCAAATTTTAGCTAGTTAGAATGAATATATCATATCTTTACCATTAACCCAATGCTAGTAATATCCAATCTTATCATGGATGAGAATAACTACAAATACTAATAATTAATCTATGTCACCAAAATAATTAAGAGAAAATTCTATTTTAATCCTTGAAATATGTAAGTCTTTTAAATTAAAACCGTAAACTTTTAATATACCCAATATATATATATATATATATATATATAAGACCTATGTTAAAATGATTATCAAACAAATGACACGTATTGCATTCACCATTTAACAAACATACCCATATGAAAATTTACATCAATCTAGTTAAATTCGAATTCTATAATATTCATATGTATAATGAATATATATAGGCAAAATAACACTAGTACTCTTTCCGACAAAACACTACTTTCCGGTTAAAAAAAGAAAAAATCTTTAATGGGTAATGTTGGCATCGTGGTCAAGATGGGAACTTGACAGTTCCTCTCTTTATATTTGCTTTCCTTCCTTTATCCCACCATCTCCACCATTAACGGTTTTTCCTACCAACTTTATATCCATCCATCCACCCTTTGATTCCAACTGCTTTTCTTTCTTTCTTTCATAACCATTTTCATGTCTCAAATCCAACATTAACACCTTGCATTCACATCTCAACCAGTCAAAATCAATTCAATTGCCATTTGCCAAAGATTTATAAAGTCATCTTCTAAGTTTAGCAAATCACCTCTAAATTTGGCAAAACTTGGAAGGGGTCACAATTCACCAACCAAGTTTGAAGAAACAAGGCCTTTCCTTTTCTCTTTTCTTTCTTTTCTCTTGAGGGTTCACACATTTTCTTCTTGGCACAAAAATGTCAGCTGCTGTGGGAGCTGTCTCCACAACCAAGGATGTTCCTTTCAATCCTCATGTGGAGGAAGAGCTCAAGAACAAGAATGGAATAGAAAAGGAGAAGCTCCCTCAGCTCCCCCAGAAAGATGATGAAACTGAGACAGAGGAAGAAGAAGAAGAAGATGACTCCAAGTTGGAATCTAACAGGGAATTGGATCTTGGCCCTCAATTTTCTCTCAAGGAACAGCTTGAGAAAGATAAAGTTAGCATTTTTTTCTTTTATATGTTGCTCGTTTTGCTTGCAAATTTGCAATTTTTCTTTTGATTACAGGTATTTATTTATTTATTTTTGTTTCAAAGGATGATGAAAGTTTGAGAAAATGGAAGGAGCAACTTCTTGGCAGTGTTGATATGTCTACTGTTGGAGGTAATTTCTTTTTTGTTTCTGTTAAAATATTAATTCTGTAATGATTTTTTTTTTTTTAGAGATGGTCATGTTCTTTCCCTTTTAAAAAAAAATTACAAGAGAACCCATTTTTCTTTCAATTATAAACTGAAATTTACAAAGATTCCTTTCTCTTTTGAAAATCAAATTGTCTTAGAAATGGCAATTTTGAACAGCTCAGGATATATAATATTACAACTTGTTTAATTAACATGTTTTGAGCCATCAAGTGTCATTTATTATATATATTAGCTATTAATTGTTGCAAACCCTAAAAATCTGAAAGCCCTTTTTGTTGAAATCCAGAGACTAAAGATCCAGAAGTGAAGATAGTGAGTCTCACTATTATATGCCCAGGAAGACCAGATTTGGTCCTGCCAATTCCATTCACTACTAATTCTAAGAAGAGTCTCTTCATTCTTAAGGAAGGAAGTCAATACCAGCTCAAATTCACCTTCACCGTCTCCAACAACATCGTTTCTGGCCTCAAATACACCAATGTTGTCTGGAAAACTGGTGTTAAAGGTGAGACAATTAAGAATTAATTTGCCCCATTTTGTGTTTACTAAGATAATTAATCAAACAAAAAATAATTCTAGCTTAGAAAAGCGTGCTTTTAGTCATAACCCCTTTTTCCTAGTTCAAATTCTTTTAAATTATAAATGTAGTCACTATTTATCTACNTTCTAGCTTAGAAGAGCGTGCTTTTAGTCATAACCCCTTTTTCCTAGTTTAAATTCTCTTAAATTATAAATGTAGTCACTATTTATCTACAAGTAAAAAAAAAAAAAAAAGATAATTAATCAAACAAATTGTTTTGTTAATTAACAGTGGACAACACAAGAAGAATGTTGGGAGCTTTTAGCCCACAGCAAGAGCCATATACATGTGAATTGGAGGAAGAAACTACCCCTTCTGGCTTGTTTGCTAGGGGCTCCTATGCAGCAAGAACCAAGGTAAACTGCTTCAATATTTGATTGACAAGAAACAAGAACTAACACTTTTTTTTTTTTTNTTTTTTTTTGTTATTTCAGTTTGTAGATGATGATGGAAAATGCTACTTGGATGTCAGTTACTACTTTGAAATTCAGAAGAATTGGCCAACCCTTCAATGAATTCCATCTAAAGTATATTCTTGTTGGGTTTTTCTTTCTCTACCAATTTGTATCAAATTGGGATACATTGAAAATTTGAAATCATTTTGGTTCAATCAATTATGCAAGCTCATGCTAGTGTTTCTTTTTTATTCTCCTTATTTGGTTCCTCTTTATCTGTTTAAATTAAAAACCAGAAAGGAAATGTTCTCTCTTTACTATGACACTTGCACTCATTCACTTTAAGATGCCCCTAAGAGAAAATTTTATCTTTGTGAATGTGGAGGTTGAGGTGGGACTCAAATGGAGCCCATGTGCAGAAAGGAAATCGAAATCAACAAGTATCTTCACCTACTGCTTGTGCTTTGTGAAGCAAATGGCCAAAGGGTGTCATAAATTCTATGGTGGTCCAAAAGCTTTCCTCATATGATGACCACATGCCTTTTGCTAAAGGATGAAATCAAAGAAACGAAGCCAAAAAAAAAAAAAAATAGCACTTCTTATGAAACTAATTTCTGATCACATTCATCATGAATCAACATTTTAATATTGTTAAGTTATCATCCTTAACACACTTTTAAGTGATTAGGGATTATTTAAGTGTTAGTTCTCTTGTTATTTGTGTTATTGAGTAATTTGGGAATCTTGGTTGGGTAGAGACTAGAGAGCACATGCCTGACTATGATATCATTATTTTTCAAAAGAAATATTATCCCATAGAGATAACATATATTTTATGAACTACATAATCCAACATAAAATTTTATTTTACCATCTGTCACATCTTTATATTTAATGTGAATGACCTTCTTTTCGCTAATATTTTGAGATTAAAAAAAAAAAGAAAAATGATTTTGTAGTGCTTAATGTTGAGAAAATGACTTATAGATGCATTTAACATATGCATCTCTAGAGAGCTGTTCTTTCAGCTGGGTTCTTAGGCAACCAAACCAAGTAGCTGATAAGCTTGCTGCTTTTGGTTCTATTGCAACTAGGCTAACTGTATGGCAAGATATGCCACCTAATTTTATTTCAGATGTACTTTTTTTATATATATATATCATGAAATTTTCATTTTCGATAAAAAAAAAAAAACATTGCATCTGTAAAATTACAAAAATATTTTTCGAAATTCAAACGCACAAAATGTGACATGTACTATCTTATCCATTGAGTTTAACCCAAGTATATTTTGTTCATATTAATTTTTAAATCTAGCTCTAGATAAGATTTATACATCAGGTGTTAGATATGTAATCAATTGGTGTGCACGTGTCCTTTATTGTATTGACATGGTGTAGTTAAGCAGATGATGATTTAACTCATTGTACCCTCAAATAATTGTTATTTCAATAAAATAAATGAACATGATAGCAAAGTAGTATTTGATTTGTTGAACTCGGCCTTTCCAATATATTCATTAATCTAACATACTTACTGTTAATTATTGCTCTATTTGGTCATGGGCCAATCCATTTTAAATCAATCATCGTGGTTGTTAAGAGCAATAATTATAATGTACTGTATAATGAAATGTCTAGAAACTATGGTTGCACACATTGGGTGAGAGGTCTTTGTCATCCACAAAACCAATCGAGTTCATGTTTTATTGATTTTATGATGCATTAATTATTATATCTAATTATGTTTAATGACATGTAAAATTATCAGTTTTGATCTCTGTATAAGCAACATTAACGGGCTAATTAATATAAGCTCAAGTTTATAGTGGACTTCTATGACTTGCACATTGATTTAATTGATTTTTACCTATTTTTGTACTGTTTTAATCTACATTGAGTTACACTAGTACAATTAAAAATATAAGAAACTAAATAAGATCAATCTAATCAAATCAAACCAAACAGCTTAAAAAAAACAGAACCGATCAAGAACTTACTAATAATTGATTTTTTGGGTCCAAATTCTCTTAGCTCTTTATTAATTCGATTCAATTCGATATGGGTCACATTTCTAAATCATTGACAAAAATTGAGTTTAACATTGTCAAAAAAATTATTGTTTATATATTTTGTAAGGAATTAATTGTTATAATATATACTGAATAATTTAATTTTTTAAAATTTTTACAATAATATTAAAATAAAAAATTCATTCCTCTCTAATTCTTAATAAGAGATATTTTCCTTTTAAGATATTAAAGATAGCGTTGCATCCCATTCTAAAAGCACTTAGTCTACAAATAGTTATTCCCAAGCTTTTCCTTTTTTACCTTTTCCTCATTTTTCTTTGCTTTTAGGTAGATCACTATTTAGACATCATGGTACAAAAACAAATAATCACTGTTAAAAAAAACTTTTTTCAAATAATATAAGAGTAATCTTACGTTCTTAAAAAATTTGTAATTTAATAAAATAATTCTTAAAAAAAATATTAATTAAAAATAATTCTAAAAAAATTAATATATATAATAAAATAATACAATATTTATTAAATTATTTATAATTAATTTTTTTAAAAAAATTATTTTATTAAATTTTAAATCTTTCGTACTCATAAATATAAATTTATTCAATAATATAATAATAACAAAAGAAGCTTAATAGCATTATGACGTTTGACATTTCTATTGTCAATTGAGTGCTGCTAGAAGTCCTTTGAATAGGACTGATGTGATGTGTTCTCTGGCACTTTTTTTCCATGCATAATTTTTTATTTTTTTGGCATCATAGAATTTGATCCTATACAAAGTCTATGATGCTAAATGATTGCATACATACGTCAAAGTCACATCCTATTAAGTTGCCTTTCTTTCACAGGAAGCTTTTATAATTACTTTAATAATTGCAAGCCTTGAAGGGTCACAGTTTGCTACCCATCAATGTAAGGGATATATTATAATTATCTTATTCCACATTTCTTTTACTTTATATTTTTCTTTTTCTTTGACCCAAGTAGGAGAGACTGTTAAGCACCGGTCAGGCTAATTGGGTGAGGAGAGGAAAAGTGTGTTCGAATTAGGTATTTGGATCCGGTCATGTCACTTAAGTCATGTTGCTCAGATCTAAGCCATTCATTCCATTAAAACTCATTTCAACCATTAAATATTAATGTGTTTTAATGGTTAAAATGACCTTAAATGAAATAGACGGCTTAGATCTAAGCAACATGACTCAAGTGACATGACTGAATCCCTTCCCTCGAATTAGATAAGTTTTTTATTTTTTTTTATCTGCACAAATTGAATTTTGACAATTAATTTAAGGGGAGCCTTAAGCTATCTCTGTGGGATAGTGCTATTTTTATCTAATTTTGTGGGATTTACAACATAATTTTAGTATAATATATCAAAAAATTGAATTATTTAATATGTGTTAGAATAATTAATTTTTTTTATAAATTTCATAAATTATACGATATAGAAAAACGTATCAAAAAATATATTTAAAAATGCAAACTAACAAACAAACCATTTTTCTCCTTTCACAAGTCTCAGCATTTTGGCACTATGGTCGATACTCATTAAGAAACTAACAAACCAAATGAATAAATACAGAATTGGTGGAATAGCCACAATTTAATTTTCTATTAGCCTTTGTCAACAGACACATTTTGTGTATTGTCCTGTACAAAGCCATCTAAAACCATATCTACATGTGATCTATAGTTTCAAAATAAAAGATTCAACCGAGAAAAAAATGCAACCTCCAATATTTCTCTCTATGTACATTAGCAGTATCCATTTACCAGTAGTCCAACAATGCAAACTTGACCTGCAATCCAATCTTACCACCATCAGTCACTAGCTTAGCAGCTGTTACCAACCAATGGCCAGGACCATCATGGGGACCGCGTAATACCTCGCTGGTGTCCACATATTTAAGCAGTTTGGCAGAGCGAGTTGGTACAGGTGGACCATCTGGGAATACACCAGAGTTGAGAACAGTTGGAGCCTGTTTTTTGAGACTAGTGGTACCCTGCTGTGTGAATGTAAAGGTTGTGCTCAGATTTGTGAGGAAAGATGATTTCCGCGATGCCTCTGGCGCAGAAGCCCACTCTGATTTCCGGATAGTGCAATTGGATATGTGAGTATAGAGAAGACGCAGATGAAGCACATTCCTTGGCCAATTCCCTTTGCTGAGGAGTTGTGCACCTGTTACAATGTAAACACCACCTGAATCAAGCAACCAGTTAGGATCATGCTTTACCACTGCTGTGCACACATTTGAGAATTTCTTCCATCTGACTGGTTCAAGAAATTGAGCACTGGATTCATCGTTATCAGATCCTCGCCACAAAGATGGCCTGCTCAGGGTTGGGGGACTAGAAGAGAGGACCATGGTATTTGGAAGGCTTGTCAGGTGTTGTACATGTAATGCTAGTCTATTGCATTTCCTGCCCTCCAAGTACAAGCGGAGGCCAACTACAGGCTTTTGTTCAGTTAGTACCTGGCATTTCATATGAAATCCCACGATTAACAAGAGAAATATAATGTCAACCATAAGGATAGAGGTTGAAAAAATTAACAAGGAGAAGATAGGATTGCTGAAGCAAAAGACGAGGCATAAACCCCCAGAAAGCTATGCAGCACATATTATGAAGAAATACTACTGAATTAAAGAAAAAAACAAAAAGAAAATCAAAGTACTTCAATGACCTTGCTTGCCATTGGACTTTCAGAATTATGACGAGGGAACTTATAGCATTTATATGGTTGGTCTCACTACAAAAAATATCAAATCCCAAAGTTATCTGATGGAGCCAAAAGCTCACATAAAGGCCAGAGGTTGAAGAATGGTACACCAAACAAAAACAGAAGATCTAACTTCAGACTCTTCATCAAGCTCTCTGCCAATTCATTGAAAAGATTAATTTTTGATTGACAAACAGTATTGGTTAACTAGAAAACATCAAATGCAGATGTAGAGATTCTTATTCAAATGAATTTATTCCCAAAGATGCATTGCCAAAACAGCATGTAGACCTTTAGCAGGCTTTGAGTAAAATTAATAACTAACTGAGGAACAATAACCAAATAGGGGGAAGTAAACTTAGGATAGTAAACCATAGGCTACAAGAAGCTAAAGGAAAAGCAAACATAAGGACTGTGGACATACTGAAATTGGCTAGGGATGGTTGAGTTCTAAAGCGCCTATATAGCTAGATATTTTTGTATATGTATGAGAGTAAATGTAGTAAAGATTTTCACATCACAACTTTGTGGTGTTTTCAAGAGTTCTTTCTCATTCCTCAACAGAATTTCTAAACAAAGAATCACATTTTTAAGAAAATTTCTAATTTTTCCTGAGTTGTGAAGTAATCTATTGCCTCCAACACTTTGTAAAGCCTTGAAATTAATTCTTGCACCAAATGTGTTCAAATTCTCCTTTTACTTTCTATTTGGTCTCTTTTCTTGGCTATTTTCCCTGAAATCCCTGCTTCTATTAAAGAGTTTCAACCCTCATTGTTTATAACTGCACAGTATGCTTCAGCAAAATGACGGTCAAAAGATTTGCATAATTCTTTTTTTTGTACAGAGTCAAATTGACCTCTGTTCTTGTTAGAAAACTTTACACTCCTTATCTATCAGAACTCGTTCAATAAACCCCATAAAACCTATATTAAATGCAGCCTTTTCCTATGCACAGTGTATGAAAATGCTTAAGTAGACAACATCTAACCTTCAACTTTAGGATTATAGTATACCATGCTGGTATCAAAAAAATCACAAGGGAGACTAATGTCTCCAGCATATTGGATAGAATATCTTCAATTGTAATTAGAAAAATAATGCATAACTTGTAGCTCAGTTTATATAGGGTCTTAAGTGTCAAGTCAGATAAAGCTGACAGATGAAGTAACTAAGGCATTTTTCAGAAAAGATGGAAGAGATGAAGTTGCAGCGGGAGGAATAACAAATCTAGTTCTCTCACACAGAACAAATAAACATTTGAAAAGAGAAGTATTCTAGTTCTCTCAACAAGATCAGGAAAACAGAAAACTACCTGCAGCTAATTTTTATTCCTCATGTGGAGCCAGTTTATTACATGACATATGTAGGCGTAATGTAGGAGACTATTTGTCTGCTAGCATTTTTCATTCTTTTCATTTTCTTTCTTCTCCTTTCTACCTCTTTTATCTCATATTCTTCTTCTCTAATTTACCTCCCTTTTCTCTGTCACATTGTGCAATGAGACACACACCAAGAACCAGGAATTAACACAGAAACTGTCGTCACCAGCACAAATGACAAACAGTAAAAACATCATTGAGCCAGACCAAGGTCAGAACCATCAAATTTTAATCAGGGCAATGAGGTTGTGGCCTTTCTTGTACAAATCCTTTGTGCTAAATTGACTATATTCAATTATATAAAGGAAATGAAAGAGCAACAGACAGATGCATCCACAAGCAAAAGCTGTATCTGGAGACAAATTTTGAACGTATCTCATGACCAATTGGCCCCTGAAATTTATAAATTCTTCAAGACATTATGTCCCCCAAATACCACTAAGACCTTATATGTACTTCAGATTCTTCCCTACTCCCATCTGACACTGAAAAAAAAATTGATAATAAAACTAAAGAAGGGCAACAACTAGGGCTAGAAAGACCTTTCGATTCAGACATCTACCTTCCCTGAGGTCATAAATTATTACACCTACCCCTCGAAATTGGGTATATTACACCTATCTCCATTCTGTGAATTTATCACAAATGGTTTTAACTGATTTACGTAGATTATAATTTCACCCTCATGCCCCACAATGGATCTGCAGCAATAAACTGTTGAAATGTATAAATCTGCAGCTAAAAATAGTATCTGCAGCCATAAATTGCAAGCAAAAGGGAGGTGGATGTAATTTGCCACATTTTGAGGGGCATTTGGAATATCCCAAACCTCAAGGGAGATTGATATAATTTACTTGAACATTTTATAAAACTGAAATATAGAACTCCAATAAAAGAGTGAAGTCCCAAACATTCAATACCCACATGGTCAAGCAGGAGGGTTAGTTCAAGGTACCTGTGTAGAGCTGATACGAAGTTTCGGACCCATGAAACTAAATTGCAGGGAAGGGCTAGAGGCCTTTCTCCACTGATGCCTGAGAGGCAGTTCGCAAAACATCGGTGCCCATTGCCTGGGAATTTGAAACTCCAAGAAGTATTGTAAATCTTCGGGAGCAGGCTTATCTGTTAAGAACAAGTGAATCAATCAAGTGCTGTGTACCTTAGCATGGAAAAACTAAACAATGATACCATGCAGGGTAAAGCCGTAAATGTAAAGCTTGTCCAGGATAATTTAAGAGCCCAAACCATATTAGTTTTAGAGAATTCATTTTGAAGCTTGTCAATGGATCTTTTAGAAAATATATAAATAGTAATACCAGTGAAATGGATATGGAGAAATGCAGCAAATTATAGTATTATCATTGGATTAGAGAATAAGAGCATACATCGCAAATACAAATTGATTGCATGACTTAGATAGCCACTTCCAGGAATCCCCGTCAAAAGTGAGGAAATAGGAACAAACTTGAAGAGGATTGCTTCAGGATTAGATGGCACTGTCTGGAGCCAATTTGAGTGACTGTGCTTGAACATATCTCCTCCTCTTTTTGAGCAAATGATAGTGAGGCCCTGTTCCAAGATAGAGTAAGATATTTGCAGCCTAGAATTTGTATTCATTTCAAATGGTAGTTATCTTCATTATTTTGGCTTACATCCTTGCTTGATGTTTCTGAAATACTGGTGAACTGCATTGTGTTTGATTGCATCACACGATTAAAGACCTCAGGAACCTACATGAATAATGATATTGCATCAATAGACATTTAACAATATATATTAGAGTATTAGAATTAAAGAAGATGAAGCACTATACTTTCTGTTTGGCATCTATCGTCTTCCTCTGTAGTAGAGAAGGGCTTCTTGCATCCGAAAACAAAAAATCTCCAAGATCCTCTAAATATCTTCTGAGATCACTGGGAGGAATCTTTGAAGAATGTTTTTGTTTGACAGAGATTATATCTTGGCCTCCAACAGCCATACCTATTATTATGTGTGTGCCATATGTCTGGATGAACCTGTCTAACGAAATTGATGAGCATCATCATACTTATCAAATTAAAATCATGCAATAATTCATAATCACAAAATGCAGTGAAGATTTGTTAATACATCCAACCAGACTATTTCACTTCTAAAATATTCAAGCATGAACAAACCAGTTTATCTCAACTAGATGCTAACGAGAACTCCATCTAAAGGATACCATTAAGCTTTATACTTAAGGGAAGGAAATATGAGGTTCTTTTATCAATTGGTTCCACAATACCAAACTAAACCCTTGCATGCATGATAAAAATGATGAGAGCTTAAAGCCCATTAATAAACCAACAATTAACTTGAGAAAAAATCTCATGAAAAGTTATTGAAAGTTCAAATCATTTAGCTTAAACCAGGTAAACAAAGGGTTATACACATTTGCATTTTAAATTATCCGTCTATTTATTGAAGATTGTTGTGTTTACCTAGACAGTGAGGCTGGATCCCATTGAGCTGGAACTGACTGCTTTATTTCCTCTTGCAGTATTAGTGGAGAAGCAGTAAGGTGCAAATTGTAGAGTGAAATGAAATAACCATCAAAAGCAAGATATTTGGTGTCAGCAGCATCACGAAACCAATCACCACTTAAATCAAATATAGCATTAAAATAGCCTGAAGGAATTTTTCCTTGCACTGCTACTTTCTGATTAAGCAACTCGGACATCTGCAAAGAAAGAAAAAGATATGTAACAATGCCTAAAGAAATCAAGTTATGCATAGATCTTTAAACTAAATTGATATCTTACTAATTCAAATAAACTGATATTAGAGATACACACATTATGCTCCAACAAAAGGCATCATACAACAGAAAATACAACAAATCCAAAAGACTGTCCCCCACAAAAATAAACTCTTCCCAGAATCCTGGAAATTGACCCACGGTAGTTGCTCTGAATTTGGGGGGCAAACCCAAGACTCTCCAAGAATTTTAAATAGCCTAATAGATCCAATCAGTTTTAATATCTTCAAAATCCTACAGAAGGGATGGTGTACAAAAGTTTATAACAGCTGAAAGAATTAAATCTCCATATCAAGGATTCATAGTCCATTATTCTGCCATCCACTGTCAACTCAGCATCCACCTCATCTTGTTTCTTGATATCCTTGTACAGTATAACTATTTTTTGATCAGTATGAACCATATGTTGTGAACATTGCTTCAAGATGAAATTCACGTAACTTGATGCAGATACCCTCCTTATATTTAGTACAGAAACGATAGAAGCCGGCTTGTGCTTTGTTAAATTATGCCAAGAGGAATAAAGTAACTTCTTCATCCTCAAATAATGCTTTGACAGATAGAGTATATTCATAAGGCTCCTCACTCCATGAAAACCTAAGCCTTGTACTAATCAACTCATACTATTTAATCATTACATATATGACAAGAACCCAAAAGAATGGCACCAACAGAACCTGCAGCAGTCGTAAACGACCATCCTTCAAACTTTCTCCATTAACCAAGGAGCGTTTTCCAACTTGTAGATTTGATTCTTCCTCCAGAAGATGTTAGCATATAAGAATTGAAATGAGAAAAGCCATTCAAGTTGCCCTCTAAATTAAACATGTCTGAACAAGTACAGGAAGTAATATATATATTATCTGCCAAGTTCAATCGGGAAATGCATTAAGTACAGAATTTGATCATCACTCCCATTTTCAAAGAATGATTCTCTAATACACTAATATCCTATATATCATTTCTCAAATATAGTTCGTCAATCAGTTTGAAAACATTTTATACAGTTTAAAATTTAAAATCAATATTGCATCAATTTACACTTCTGCTCTTATTCAAACCCATTTACACAAACCAATTTTCCCTACACCTTTTTTACTTAGTCCCAACAAGACCATTTATATATGAAGGCAAAAGAACATCATTCAAAGGGTACAAAAGGAAAAAAATAAAATAAAAATAAAATAAGAATCCCACCTGGTTGAATTCAAGAACATCAGACTTGAAGCGCATTCGATCCCCTTTATCACACCGTATATCCTCAGAAACCCCTCTAATGGTAGCTCCTCCAGGAATCAAAATGTCCCTCTTGTTCACTTCGTCCAGCATCACCAATCTCTTACCTCCAATTCCACCTTTAGCAAATTTCAACCGAAAATCACTGGTGAGATCAAACCCTTTACCCAGACACTCCAATGCCCTCATCTCCATCGGGAATTGTGCACCCTCCTCCATCAGGGGTTCCATAGAACAACAAAGACCCAGAAACCAAAACAAAAATTACAGCAAACACAAGCTATGCTATAAACCAAGCTCTTATTTTTAAGGCTTAAAAAATTATAGGTCCACTTAATTTGCCTTTGCCTTGGCCTCTGACCAAATGGGTTGCCTTGTGCGACTGCAACTATAAAGTAACGTTAGCGATTTTGTTGTGGCCCTGTTTCACTTTTGTTCTGCAGGAAGAAGACAAAGAGTTAAAGGTGTCACTGATTGCTATGTGGGGAAGCAAGCCTGATCCAAATTGGTACAGGTACAGAATCCAAGGAAGCTCCGAGGAAGGAGACGATGGGAGCAAATTATTAAAAGAACGGCGGTGGGGAAGGTTGAACGAGGACAGGACCCCGCCGCAAGATGTTGACTGCGTGTGCGTGGGAACAGAATATCATTTTGAAAATCATAAGTTTAGTCAACTTTGTGTTTGCCCGTTCTTACCTACTACAGTCGAAGGAGGAACATATGGGACCCATCTAATTTTCAAGGTCAGCTCGTATGTCTTGACAAATATTTCCTACGCGGGACGGCGTTTTGGATAGCATCCCTTAATGAGTTTTTATTATTATTATAAATAATTATAAAGAGTTGTTATTTTTATATTTTGGTTTTTAAATTATATAATTTTTTTAATATTTAAATATAATATAAATTAAATTATTCTTACTTAAAAATAATTTTTTTTTAAAAATTAACTAATTATATATTTTATTTTTAATTAAAAATAGAACTACAATTAATAAAAATTAAAAAAAATTATAATTAATTAAATTTTAAAAAAATTATTTTTAATAAAAATAATTTAATTTATATTATATTTAAATATTAAAAATTTTGTTATATTAACAAATTAGTATGATATATAAATAATTTATTATTTTTTTTAAAAAAGAAAGTTTCTTACGTACGAATAATATGATATACATTAGGTTGACATACAATCTGATGTTGACACGTGTAAGGTGACTTGTAGTAGGAGGTTTTAAGTGTAGGCTTTGAAAAATTAAGATTGGTAGGTGGAGATCATGTAAATTATAATTTTGGCCCAAAATCTTTTTTTTTTCTTTTTTCTATCAATTTTCCTTTTTGTAAGCTTTTTCTATTTTTTTCCCTATAATTTAAGATTAAAATAAAAATTAAAAAAAAAAGTAAATAACCAGGTCATATGAGTTAATGAAAGTTAGCAATTGGATTTAAAACATTAGACCCAATTCTATCATTTAAAAAAAAAAAGTTAAACTAAGCATATTTCATATAGTAAATTTCTATCAATTAAAAAAATTAGGGATATCCCTAATTGTGAGTTTCTATAATTTTCTTTAAAAAAAAGTCTAATGTTTTTTCATAGAAAGAAAAAGCATTAACCCAATTAATGGCTTATAAATTAAAATGAAAGTTGAACCCAAAAAAAAAAAATTAAGATGAAAAAATTTTTTAAAAAAATTAAAAACTATTTATAAATTATGAATGCTTTAACCCAATTAATTATTAGACTTACATGAAAGTAAACTTGCTCTAGTCCAATTAGCCCATTTAGTAATGACATTAGAAATTATACTTGCCCCAATTAATGGCTTATAAATTAAAATGAAAGTTGAACCCAAAAAAATAAATTAAGATGAAAAAATTAAAAACTATTTATAAATTATGAATCCTTTAACCCAATTAATTATTAGACTTACATGAAAGTAAACTTATTCTAGTCCAATTAACCCATTTAGTAATGACATTAGAAATTACACTTGCTCCAATAAAATTAGACCCAATCTATGATTGATTAATAAAGACTTTATTATAAACACAACCCTTGATCAAATTACACCCAAAGTAATACTAATAAGTGAAAAAACAAAAAAAAAATTACTATTAATCTTCAACTTCTAATTCACTATGATTAATTCTTCCCATTATGCTTATATTTAAGATAGTGACTTCTTACAATAATAATTAATGAAATTTTAGAACTTTATCTCCAATCTCTAATCCTCCATGAACAATTGAATTTAAATTTCAAGCAATATATATTATTTTAAATTGAACTTAATCAATGCCAAATATAAAAATGAAAAGTATAATTTTATGAATTTTCATTTAATTGAATTTAATTAGTAGAAAATTACAAAAGACCAAATATTATTTCTTATAGTTAGTGTCAAATTGAAAAAGTCCCAATCCAATTTCAAGCAATTCTTTGAGATTGTGTGATTTCATGGAAGTAATATTCATTTATCATGAATTAGAGCTCATATGGTTAGGAGAAATATGATTTTATGTTTTTTTTTTTTCCCTACTTTGCTATAACTTTGAGTTTCAACATGAAATTCACAAGCCCTTCATAAAATGTGATCATATGTTACTCATGACTAACATACTTGTTTAATTGGGTGTTTTGGGTTCGAAGAAGTATGATTTTATGAGATTCATTACTAATTGATATTAAAAATAGAGTATAATTGGATTGGCTATATTCTATAGCTGTAATATCATGGTACTCATGAGTAATTAGTATTAATTTAAAATAATTAGATTAAGAAAATATGTAATTTGATGAAAGTTATTACCAATTAATATTAAGTATAATTGAATTGACGGATGTATATTTTCATGAATATTACTTCCATGAATTCACACCATCTTTTCAAATAATTGCTTGAAATTGAATTGGGGTTTTTTCAATTTGACACTAACTATAAGAAATAATATTTGGCATTGATTAAGTTTAATTTAAAATTATATTGCTTGAAATTTAAATTCAATTGCTCATGGAGAATTAGATATTAGAGATAAACTTATAAAATGTCATTGATTATTATTGTAAGAAGTCACTATCTTAAATGTAAGCATAATGGGAATAATTGATTATGGTGAATTAGAAGTTGAAAATTAATAGTAAATTTTTGGTTTTTTAAATTATTAGTATTACTTTGGGTATAATTTGATCATGGGTTGTGTTTCTAATGAAGTCTTTATTAATCAATCATAGATTGTATTTAATTTTATTGGAGCAAGTATAATTTCTTATAAGACATTACTAAATGAGGCTAATTGGACTAGAACAAATTTGTTTTCATGTAAGTCTAATAATTAATTGGGTTAAATCATGTATAATTTATAAATATTTTTTAATTTTGTTAAATTTTTCATCTTAATTTAATTTTTTGGGTTCAATTTTCATTTTAATATATAAGCCATTAATTGGTTAATGCTTTTTCTTCCCATGAAAAACATTATACTTTTTTCATTAAAAAAAAAATTGATAGAAACTTAAAATTAGGGATATCCCTAATTTTTTTTAATTGATAGAAATTTACTATATGAAATATATCCTTAATTTATCTTTTTTTTTAATTGATAGAATTGAATCTAATTTTTTTAAATCCAATTGTTAACTTTCATTAACTTATATGACCTGGTTATTTACTCTCTTTTTTATTTTAGTCTTAAATTATAGGGAAAAAAAATAAAGAAGCTTATAAAAAGAAAAAATGAGAGAGAAAAAAAAAAAAAAAANAAGCACCAGCACCATACAATGCGTTTTATAAAGAATCTAGCATCTTCTTCAACCCTACCACTTCCACCACCATCCCTTCTCCATCGCCCTCATCTTCTTCCTTCAACGTCCATCACCAGAGTTACACCGTCCCTTCACCACCGTCCCTGCTCTGTCTCTAATTGAGAGCCTTTTCTCTGCGAGTTTGGTACTTGTTATTCTTCTTACTCACGCGGTGGTTATCCTCTTGCGAGTGCGTTACCTTATGATCAGCTACTCGCTCGGTGGATGAACTTGTTCTGTGGAGGGAAGGTGTAGCCTCTGCAGCATTGGTTGTCCTTCAGCCGGATTGTGTCCATGAATCCCAGACATCTGAGCTGGTCTTACCTTTTCCAAGGAGAACGTCTCCTATATTGTAACCGGATTACAAGGGTTTGAAGCTAGTATGCCTAGTAAATTTGTGGTATTTACATAATTTCATTCAACTATCAGGAAGAAAGTACAAATTCGTGAACCACAAGTTCCTGTTGCCTTCCCAATTCTTTCCGCGGCCATGATTTCAACTTCTCTCATCTGCTGATCAACAATTGACACGTCATTACATCTAAAAGTATGTTAGAATTCTCCTTTAAAAACTTATAGAGGTTTCTTACATACTTTTAGTATTTATGTAGTATGTCATACTACATAGGAATAATCAATAAATGAATGACATGTATACAAATTAACTGTTTTTAAGTTTGTTTAAAAAATTAAATAAATTATATTTTATATATAATAAAATATGAAAATTATGTATGCTTGCCACGTCAGTGTAATATAGCATACTTACGTAGTATCATAGAATCCCCAAAAAATTATTATTAATTTATTTTATGAAGTTATATTTTAACTTAAAAAAAAAAAGAAGTAACAACTTAATCTATAGCTATTTTGAAAAATTTTGAAACGAAAAAATATTTTAAATAATAGTGAAAATTATGCTAAAGTTTAATAGCGAATCTCCTCCACTTTTTTTTTAAAGCATTTTTTTATGATTTATCAAAACATAAAATAACTTAATATAAAATAAATTTATTATATAAGAGTTTTTCATATAAGATATTTTTATATAAGCACGTGAATAAGTTATTTACTCAAATAGACCTATAAAAAATAGGATATAATTATCCTAAAAATTTTAAAAATAACTTACTAGTCATCCTTGTTTAAGCTTTCACAGGAGGCTTTTTTAAGAAGCCAACTAATCCAAACACCTTTTTTACTTACATAAAAAAAAAAATTCTATTAAGTCATAAATTATAATTATTCAAACGGAGCCTCCTTCCCAAAAGAGTTTGATAAGTCATGTCGAAGTGGCAAAGGCTTATCCGGGAAGGGTTTGTTACGCGTCAGGTCATACGGATCCATTTGCATTACTTTGTGTTTGTTCCTCTTTGGTGGAACAAGGACCAAACCATATATGGCTGGACCACATTGTATACGCGCTTGATAGGCCAAACTGTTGGACCCCTAACCCTAAAGGCCTAAGCTAAGTTTAATAAGATGTTAATGTTAGGTGAGTTTTGGTATACCCTATCTAATAATTTTGATATCATTACGAAAATTTTAAAAGATTGAGTTATCCAGTATATATCAGAACAAATAATTTATTATAAAATATAAAAACGGCACAATATAAAAAACATACACAATNCACAATATAAAAAAGCATACACAATATATACTTTTTGTAACAATATAAAGATAATATATAAGTAGTAAATTAGCATACAAAATATACCTAATTCAAAGATATCCTATAAAACTACGATCTCAGGTTTGAATAGTCATTTCCCTAAATATCTCTAAGTAAAAGAATTTAAACTTTAACTATCTAATAAAAAAGAATAATATATCAGTAACATTACTCATATATATATATATATATATATATATATATATATATTCCTTTCGTTTGTCACCTAAACATATGTTGTCATGTCCTTCAGAAGTTCAAATGAAGTAATTTTGTTATTTTCTATAATGGGTCAAATTACTTTTATACCAAATGTAAATTAAAATTAATGTCACGTAGTTCAATAAGTTTTTTGTAAAAATAACATTTACGAAATTCATTTTTGTTAAAATTGTTGTCATGTAAATCTTGTTCATAAAATTTCATTTTAATAAAAAAAAAGTTTTGGCAAGTTAATAAAAAAAAAGTTTGTACTTTAATGCATAAATAATAAGGCTAATTATTTAATACCACAAATAATATCAATATTAGAGGCATGACAAACTATTGAAATGATGTAGGTTGTGTATTTTATTGGACTTAAATTTCTGTTAAGTAAAATAAATTGTATAAATAATTTCAATTATCAATTTTGCTTGTAGTATAGATAAAAATTATAGTATTGAATAACTATCCAAATAATAAAATTTATAAAATACAATTGCTTGACTGTGATCAACATCTGTTATTTAATTGACAATTTTAATTTGAGGTGATTAATGTAATTTCCATTGTTGTAATTTACACAAGTCAAATTTCTTTATATTGAAAATTGACTTGCTTAAATTAAGCCTTGATTTTCTTTGATAGGAGACAATTATGGGAGTTTTCAATTTAGAGGTCCCTATCCTAATTTCTAAATTGATTTATGTGACCGTCAACTAGAGCATAAACAAAAGACTATTACAACGAACATCTAGAAGTACTATTAAACATATTTTGTGGGAACTCAAGTATTGCATTTTAGCCTCGGATCTGGTATTTAGTTTGACTGCGTAAGGAGGACTTAAAACAGCTTTTCTGGGAATCTGTAATATAATCTATATTAGGAACTCTTGTAGCCTTTTTATGAAGGCAACTTTATTTTATATGCTGTGTTGTGTTTTATGTTATGTTCCATGTTTTATGGCTATTTTTTCCATTACTAATTGGGCTTTTTGTTGGAAAAAGAAAAACATTAACACTTGGAACTATGTATTTGGTCTAGAGTATTTGTTTTTAGGTTTAATTGCAATTTTGATCCTTTTATTTTAACAATTTGAACTTTTTGATTCCCCTTCTTTAAAAATGAACTATTGAGTCCCTCTATATTCATAAAATACACAATTTTGATCCTTTTGTCTTTAAGCCAAAATTCTTAGGTGTACTTTAAGGTGTAAAATTCTTTGATTCATAATCTTACTATTCAAATTGAAGACGTACGTCTTGTGAACCTCCTCACAAAATTTCAGCTTGTTCTAACGGTGAATGAGTCTAAATCTTTGGTTAGATGAAAACTTATAGTTTTGGTATTTTGGGTTGAATTCCACTATTAGATCAAGCTGAAATTTAGTGGGAAAGTTCACAATACGTAATAGCTCTTCAATCTAAACGGTGAGATTATGAATCAGAAAACTTTACACCTTGAAATAAATCTAAGAATTTTGACTTAAAGACAAAATGACCAAAATTGTACATTTTATTAATATAGAAGAACTAAATAGTCCATTTTTAAAGAAGAGGGACCAAAAATTCAAGTTGTTAAAATAGGAGAACTAAAATTGTAATTAAACCTTGTTTTTATGTACAGGCTTCAGTGCTTCTTGGTTCTATTTTAATGAAATGTATTAGTAAATTTATTGAGCTGGATAAAGAGATGACCAAGAGGTTCTCAAGAGACACCACAGTGGTTGAGCTCCTGATATTTTATGGAAGAAGTATTGAGTTCTAATTCCATTTGGTAGAAGTATGATGAGATGTTGGGAAGAGATAAACTACCCATGTTGTGTAGCCTCCACTAAGCCAAAAAATGACCAAGACAATATGATACTAGACCAGGTCTAGTGTCCAGAAAATGTGTTATGAGACCAGGTTCATTTATGTACATGCTTAAGTGCCTCTTGGTTCTATTTTAATGAAATGTATTGGTAAATTTATTGAGCTGGATAAAGAGATGACCAAGAGGTTTTCGAGGGCCACCTCAGTGGTTGAGATCCTGGTATTTTATGGAAGAAATATTGAGTTCTAATTCCATTTGGTAGAAGTAAGATGAGATGTTAGTAAGATATAAACTACCCATGTTGTGTAGCCTCCAGTAGGCCAAAAAATGACCAAGACAATATGATACAAGACCAGGTCTAGTGTCCAGAAAATGTGTTATGAGACCAGGTTCAGTGTCAATTAGGTTACCTATTAAGATTTCGTTTGTTCATTCTAGATTGGTTGAGTCGTTTTGATGCCTCTAGTTTGGTTCTTTAATGAATTTTGAATCAGCATAAAGAAGGCGCAATGATTTGGTGCTTTGATTGGTAGAAATAAGGAAAAAAAGGACACAGGCTCAGTTTTTGACTAAAAATACCATTTAGTTTATCAACGTGAAAAACTAATCAAAATACTCCAAAGCTAGGTGATTATGTTCATATATATTGTTTATATGTATACAATAAGTGATTATTGTATTTAGTATCTAACCATGCAATGCACAGTGCAATTGGATTTTTTCTGATGCAAAGATTAACATCAGAAACAAAAGCCTGACAA
>QAOA01001181.1:0-62054 GCA_003255065.1 Cercis canadensis
CTACTACACCTCCATGTTTGCTGCCAATTACGCAACTCAAAATGATGCCCCCAGCTACACCACAGATTCTGGTGTCCATCTTACATGTAAGAACAGCTTGAACAGATCTCCAAACTATTATACGCTCTCATTGATTTTATCTAACTGTCAAAAAGAATTGGAAGAAAAATTTTGCTCTATATAAATTGATAAAAGTTTCTTCCTTGATTGTTATCACAGATTGGTCTGGTGGAAGTGCCATTGGAGAACGCGTATGTATATGACTACTTCATCTGCAGCTTCATTTGGTTCTTATTTGTTTCATAAAGAGACCTCTATTCTTTTCTATGTGCAGACTGCTTCAGGGATGTATAGTTATCCAAAAGGACTTCGAGATCTACTGTGCTACGTCCAGCAAAAGTACGATGACCCTTTAATTTACATTACTGAAAATGGTAAATGCATCTACCTATTATATTAATTAACTAACATTGATGACAAAATTAATTGTATATGTGACTATTTGTGTTATTATTCTAACCTACTATATATATCACCATGAGAATAGGAGTGGCTACGTTTAACGAGCCAGGACTCCCTCTTCAAGGAGCCCTTTTGGATGTTCCTAGAGTTCGTTTCCATAATGAGCATCTCTATTTTATTCTCTCTGCAATTAAGTAAGCAACAACCTATCAAAAGATTCCCATAATTTTTCTATTTAATCAGTATATTATTATATATTGTATTTAACACTTCTCTTTGTGTTACTTTTGGCGGTATATATGTAGGAATGATGGCGTGAACTTCTTTTTGTGTTGCTTTTCGCGGTATATATGTAGGAATGATGGTCTGAATGTGAAAGGATATTTTGTATGGTCGATATTGGACAATTTTGAATGGTCTCAATGATACACTATGCACTTTGGAATGAACTTTGTCGATTGTAAAAATAACACAAAGAGAGATCCTAAACTCTCTGCCCAATGGTTCAAGTTTTTCCTCCAACATTAGTCTCCACGCATGATATAGTTTGCAATAAATAAATAATTAATGATGTGAACTTCTTTAAGTATGTGTGCCCTTAAATAATTATTATGTGTGTCATGATGGACCTTCTAGCATCTTCCTTAGTCTTAAATATCAGGAAGTTTAATATGAGGGTCCTATTTCCTTTGTTCACTTTCTTGCGCTATACGCTATTTGTAACCAAGAAGATGCGCTATGGGAATATTGTTTACTAGTGTTTCAATACAGGACATTTCACAAAAAGGTGAAGGGCTTGTTATAGCTCTATGTTAAAATGTCAGCAAGACAGTAATGAGTTCCCTATAGCTTTGTATATATTTTTGATTTGGCATTGCAGAGAGGTTGTTTTTCTTTTTCTCAACCGCATGAAAATATTCAAGGAAATCCATCAGTTTAATCTTTTCTGTTTAAATGACTTTATATCCACTCTTATGAGAATACTCCAGTAGTTGAATCATCGTGGAGGTCTCATTCAATTTTTACTAGTAACAGATAAAGTGAGATTAGGAACATACCGCTTCTTATGTAGTTTCTAATAAACCAAAAGAGAACCTTCATATCCAAATGCGTGCTCATTTAAACCGAACTACAGTATACCAACAATATGATGTTGCATTTCATGTTTCTGTCCAATGAATTAATAATGCCGCTATTTCAGTGGGAAGAAAATTTTTGGGGAGACTTCTTCCTAGGCGCTAATCCTGGGAGGAAATAAGGTAATTGATGCAATATGGTCACTTTTGCCTAGGTTTAGAGTTAGGGAATAATTTTCCCAAACCTTTATATCCAATCTTTTTGGGTGAAAAAAAAATTCACGTACAACTATGCAGCGACAGAAATTATTTGGAGAAGATGCGTTGGATGTAGTCAAGAATATATTTCTTAATTTATTAGTTATATATAATGTTAAAATAATTACCATAATTCTTGATAAAATCTTTATCATGTTTTCCAAATTATGAAGGACATTTCTCAAAATACGTGAATTAAATGAAAAATTAATCCAGCTTTCTAATTCAAAGTAATTCCTAGAAAAAGTTGCAATATTAACAGTGCATGAAGAAAACTCGATGTCTCTATACAAAATACAGATTTGTTACTTATAAAAAAAAAAATGAGCACTTTGCGAGAAAATATTAATAATGCATGAATGATTCTTTGTTTTTAAATGGAAATACATGGACTATGTTTTTGTTTCTAGGGCAGAGGATTTCTATAATTACTTTGCATCACAAATTTCAAGGCAATTAAAGTTATTCGCGAATAAAAAGGTTAAAGTATTAGCAATTAAATGTTACAAAGTTTAGTTAGCACTCTGAGAAATTTTGTATGCATCAAGCAGATGTAGGTGATGCACCCTTAAGATTGTATATAAAAACATTTAGTCTTGGTGTATGAAAACTGGCCTAAAAAAAGTTTTATTGTTAAAACCGAAAAAAAGAAATGTTACAAAGTCTTACAGAATAAATAATTTTAATGATACGTTTGGTACCAAATAAAAATTGAAGTCCAAACATTATTGGAGTAGTTTTCAAGGTGTAGAAGTTACTCGGGTAATTGTTTAGCTCTTTAAAAGTTACACATATATGGTATAAAACTGATAAAATCTTGGTGAAAAGGGTACAAATTCTTTTATTATGATCTCTTACATTTTTTTAGTTTATAAAAGAAAAGTAGCTATAATTTTAAAAAATTATTATTTAAATAAATTGCAAAATTTGTCATTATATGAGAAGATTGTAAAAAGAAAATAGTCACACGATTTTGGAACACCTGAAGAAAAAAAATATAGCTGTTGTTAACTCTTCAAAAGTGGGTGACAGTTCAACTATCCTTCTCAAAAATTCAATTTTAGACTATAATATCTTATGTTTTTGAAATTATTGCGAAGCTCTTGTGAATCATAATAAACCAATGAGAGAAAAAAGACTTAAAGATTAACGTGAGTAGCATAAATTGAGCCACACATAAATGGGTTAGAAAAAAGTTTATAATAAACTACGTGTCTTGTTTGACATACTTTATGAACCTTGGCATGATATAATACCTTTCCTATAAAATAAAATAATTGGTAAATCATTTCTTTATATTGAGTTGGTTCTTAACTCGTAATTTACTTTCTGCATTTAAATATAATTCAAGTGTTTTTATTTTGTTGCTGAAAGTTATTGATTCAAATATTTCAATCTAGGGCTTGGGTATAAATCAATTCATATTCAATAGAATTTCAGCCCAATGTCAATAAGACCAACATACTTTATTTTGTTCTTGCTTTTATTTTCGCTGTTCTTGTTTTGAAGTTTTAAATGAGGAGACATGTTTCTTTAACAAACATATACAACATAATGGATTTGGGAATTTCTTTAAAAGGCTTAGGTTTTCAGTTCAGTTTTCCAATTAACAATTAACGCTCTCTCTATTTATTGATAAAAAATAGATATGTTTCTTGTTTAAACTTTTAACTTATCATTCGTCCTTGTTTACAAGAGATAAAAAAAGAAAGTCCCATCTTAACGAACAAGTTTAGGTATTCTCAAAGTATTATACCATTTAGATAGTTATTGGTAAGACTCACTGACAATCCAATAAAACTAACAATAAAACAGCATATTATTATGAACTTTCATTTTCATACTTCAATCACTGCACAATTAATAATTTAGAATTATTATGTATCTTAAATATAAATTTAACTCAATTTCTAGTCTCATTTCATAGGCATTCAATCTGGATCATGAAAAAAGTTTAAGGAGGATACATTACTAGTCACAGCCAAAGTCATTAAGCTTGTGCAAGGTTACTTTGCATTTTTCTTGCAAATGATTTGGAGGACCACATAGTTCATATAAATATATATGAGTTGGTTCTTAACTCGTAATTTACTTTCTGCATTTAAATATAATTCGATTATTTTTTATTTTGTTGCCGAAACTTAATGACTCAACCACTTTCAAATATACAACATGGGATCTGGCAATGCAATGTGGTTGGACTCTCATGTTGATCCGAATGAATCATTCTTTCCACGGAGTGCTAGGGAAGACGATAGCAAGTTACAAATTCTATCTTGGTAGGACATGTATTTCTATTACTATGAGATTCATAAATGAAGTAGTTAATGGTGGGATTATGTTGAGTGGATTTTATATACACTCTTTAAGTATCTTTAGTTTAGTATTTTGTTTGTTTCTTAAGGAATTTTAATGTTAAATTATGTGTTTTTGTTACTTGTGTAGATTTATTTAAGTTATGAAGACTTTAGCACAATAAGGTGGAATAAGTGCCAAAGTATGTGCAAAGGAGGCATGAAGCAAAGGAAAATTCAGCAACTTTGGCTACAGAACTAAAGCCCCAGTTCTTGAAACCAAGAGCCCCAACTCTCTAAAGTAGGAGCCCCAATGCCCGTAACCCCATTTAAACCCGAGACAAAGGGCAGCTGCGCCCAATTCCA
Source organism: Cercis canadensis (assembly GCA_003255065.1). Lineage (NCBI taxonomy): Eukaryota > Viridiplantae > Streptophyta > Magnoliopsida > Fabales > Fabaceae > Cercis > Cercis canadensis. Next base: position 4,457 of record QAOA01001181.1, read on the forward strand.
AGAGCTGCAGCGCCTGGAGTTATTATTCTGCAACTTTTTTTATTGTTTCCTAATTAAAATAGGATTCTTTGTAAGTAGTATAAATAGGACACTTAGGTTTTAGTTTAGGGACTTTATGCTAGACGTTTTTGGAGAGAAAAGAGGCAAGGAAATGATTGAAGAATGAATTGGCGGCGGCAAATCCAGGTTTCTACACCAAGTTTTATTCTTTTCCTCTCTCACTTATGTCTAGAATTTATTCGATCATGCATTATTTTCCTATCATGAACTAAATTCCTTTCTAGGGTTACGATGTAGCCTAGCTAGAATGATTTGTGATTCTCTATTTCTTTAATTCAAGAACTTCTTTATTAACTGTCTTCTTCTTCTTCTCAATTCTTCATGATTCTAATTGCTTGATCACTGATTAGTTGATTAGAAAATTGTAATGAGATCGGGAGATAATTTGTAATTAAAGATCATAGAAATTAAGAACATAGATTGCATGTAGGATAAAGATATACCTCCATAACTTGTGTAGTCAATTAAAGAGAACCAAAGAATTGAATGAATTTCTAGGTTATTCGTAATTCACATAGGAATATAGTGAATTCATAACTTAGTAATATGTTCATTTGACCTTGAGAAAGGCTAATGGATAATTTAGGATTCTTGGCCAGCAATNTTGACCTTGAGAAAGGCTAATGGATAATTTAGGATTCTTGGCCAGCAATTAGAAAGATTGTTCTTGGTTAATGAAATAGGGATAGCAAATCGGAATAGCTATGGTGAAATCAGAAACCCTAGATACTTCCAGACTTCCATCTCTTTTACTATTCTTGCAATTTAATAAGTGCTCCATATAAATTCTTGATTATGTAGATTGTCTAGATAAAATTAGAAGACACCCAATTTTGGTACTTATTGTAGACACCATATTTTGTCTGAGTCTTTTTTGTAGTATTAAAAAAAATTTAAAAAAGGAGATAAATTCTTAATTTTTAATTATTGATTTTTATATTGTTATTTCGGCTTTGGTAATGAAGCAAACCCTAGGCCTAGTTCATTGTTATTTTATCTAGCCCATTTGGCCCATTCTTTAATGTTAAAATTTTTGCAAATAATAAATAAATTAAAAAATGAGAAAAGGAATTTTGTACATGGATTTTTGTGTCACTAGGTCTAAGAGCACCAATAGAAGAGCAATGAATAGATTTCCTCTTCTCCCCATTGGTCCAAGTCCATATATTATCCTTATTTAACAAATTACTAAAACAAAAAAAGAGAAAAGACCCATTAAAAGAAAAGCATTGGAGATGGGTAGTGGAGATTAAAGGGCAATATGGGAAAGTGAAACAAAAGAAAATATCTAAGGTGAGAAAGGAAGTGTGTGTGAGATAGAAAGTGGAAGGGAAACTGATAGAAAGAAAGGAGAAGAAGGCCAACATGAAGGGGAGAAAGAGGAAACCGATTAAGCAAAGAAAAAAGGGAGATAGTGTGCGTGAAGACCAAAAAGGAAAAAGGAGAACTGACTAAGAGAGGGTGACGGGTATGCATGAGAGAAAGAAGGTGAGGGGCGAGCAAGGAAGAACGAGCTAGAGGGAGAAATGAATGCAAGTAGTGAACTAGAGAGAGCAAGTAGAACTCCACGTCTCCTATCACCCAGGTGTTCTTTCTCTTCTTCTCTCTAATTTGAAATCAAGTCTTTGTAGATTTGATGGGAATTTCCCCAAGTCCTAATATATCTTGAGAATTTTTGTTGATTGTGGTCTATTTTTATGCTTTCATTCAAGATTGGTGTGCTGCTAGATAATGGATTGAGTTTGGGTCTATCGATTGGTTGTTTCTTCTTTGATTTCTACATTAGGATTTATGGGATTGGAGTATCTAGTGTTTCGTCCATTGATAAATAATTGTTTATGAGGTTGAGTCCAAGTAATTGCTTGATGAATTTTATATTTTTGGTTCATGTTGTTATGATATGATAGCTATGTTTATGATTTGTTAGAATGGTGATTTGGATTGTCTCCATTTGTATACAATTTGAGTTTTCGGTATATGATTCACCTTATTTTGGACTTTTCTTTTCTCTTTTTTTTCGTTGTGGGTGTTTTGGGGTTCAGCTGAGTCTTTTTGTGGGTTATGTTTAAATTAAAAATAGATTTGAGCACTTAATTGGCTTTAATGCGGACTCTATTTTACAGCCCCATCCGGTTTTACACTCATTTCTCTTGGCTAATTGAATGTTTTGGTGATTACATTTAAGTTGTTCTTGAGCAGATTTGCATTAGACTTACTGCTGCTACCTGGGTGTTTTTTGTTGCTGCTGTTCTAGGCATTTTATTACATTTTTTGGGTGCATTTATCTATGTTGTTCTTATTTTTTCTACTATTGTTTCTGCACTATATGAAGACATGTATATCCTACACTCTGCACTGTATAATACTACTACTCTGCCATATTTGCATTGTTGTTTTGTGACATCTAAGAGTTGCAGAGTCTATTCCTAGAGGGGGGTGAATAAGAATTGTTAAAAATTGCTCGTAAAAACAAATTCAAATCACATATTTGTTTAAGAACTAGTTCTTTGACAAATACCAGATTTGAACACGAGATAATTTAATACACCATGAAGAACATAATTTAATCTAGAAGATNTATTTGCATTGTTGTTTTGTGACATCTGAGAGTTGCAGAGTCTATTCCTAGAAGGGGGTGAATAGGAATTGTTAAAAATTGCTCGTAAAAACAAATTCAAATCACATATTTGTTTAAGAACTAGTTCTTTGACAAATATTAGATTTGAACACGAGATAATTTAATACACCATGAAGAACATAATTTAATCTAGAAGATCAGAGATGAAGACAGAGAAGATTCACAAGTGTAAATAGCTCAAAATTAAAGAGATGAAGGGAGAAGAGATTTGACACAAGAGTTTATAGTGGTTCAGCCAAATTACCTACATTCACTCTCTCAATTTCTTGAGGTTTCAGTAAAATCAGGGTTTATTTGTCCAAGCTTCTCCAAGCTTACATCCATGGTGTTTCTTTTTCAAGCTAACCAAAAACTCATAATCAAGTTTAGTTGTCCTAGCTTCTCCAACCTTTTCTTCAAGTTTAATTTTCCAAGCTTCTTCAAGCTTTACAACCATGGTTTTTGTTTTTCAAGCTAACCATGAACTCTCTCTCTCTAACTCACTAGAGATCATTCTCATGGATTTCTCCCATAGAAATCCAGATACAAAACCTAAGTATTTTGTTTTAGCCCCAAGAAGAAACTCTTATAGGGTATAAATAATGCAATGAAATTCTTGCTACATGAAGAGATAACCGAGAGGAAGAAGAAGAGTAGAACTCTTAAGAATGGCTTCCTTCTCACTCTAAAATGTTTTCTTCTAATTTCTCTTCATGCCTACCGAAGCCTCTTGGAAGTTCCCTTGTTATATTATCTTTCTTTTGCACGTGAAGACTTTTGAAAAAGGCTTAGGAGAAGTCTTGAAACCTTTCTCTTCTTAAGGCAAAGAGAACCCACGCAAAGGACTATCAAAGAGGCAAAGAAGAAAGCCACCTACCAGCTGACACAATTTTCATCAACCAAAAAGTCTTTTGTCCTTTTGTGCCAAAAGGTCTTACCTTGTGTAAGAGAAAGTGTATAAAGTTTTCCTTGAAATAAGGACATTGCATCAATCAAGTCAATAAGGACTTTCCAATCTCAACTCACACAATGTCCTAGAGAGACTAGAGAGGACTAAATCCAACTTGAGTCTTCGACAAGATTTATCCACATCAGCAAGAATTTGGAAAATCAACTTCTGGAAGAACGAGTCCTCCTTTGCCAGAACTAGTTCTTTGTTGAAGACTTCTTACTAACCTGTTCTAATTAAACACTTAAGCACATAACACAAGATTAGTAACAGTAGGATCATTTGTTATCATCAAAACTGGATTAGAGAATTGTGGGACTAACAACATCTCATTGTTGTTTCTAGTGTGATTTTTGCCACTGCCTTCCCTTGATTAAGTGTTCATTTTGGGTCGGTTTGCATGCTCGTTTAAGCTCCGTTTTAGTATACTTCTCTTGCTGTTTTAGTTGACTTACATTACTGTTTTAATACATTTTTGTGCTGTTTTGAGGTTATTTTAGGTGCTATTTTGTGCATACCTTGGATTGCATTTGATTTTCTTTTCTCATGCCTTGAGAGCTATTTAGAAGTGTGTTATTTGCTGGTGGGGATATTTTAAATTGGAATAGTTTTCGTTTTGGCATGAAAGGAGCACTTATGTAACTATTTTCGTTGCTGTCAGTTTCTCATTGGTAGCACTCAGTGTTTTAATTCTTCCCGGAACTACACAACTTAGAATTTATCATCTTCTATCTCAATAAAACCATAAGACATATATCTTCAATGTGTAAAATTTTTAGAATTTTTTCATGTCTGGCTTGCTCCCAGTTGCGATTTAAATATGGTTGTTCACTGCTGCACTGTCACTGCTGACATGTCTTTGGCAGTGTTCAGTATTTTGCCTATAATTTGAATTATAATGCTTATTTTTGCATGATTCTTGCTTTGTTAGAACCATAAGATGTGTTTCTTCAATATATGTAATTTTTAGATTTTTTTCAGGTTTTCCCTGATCCCAATTTGCATTTCAAGTTTGCTGTGTTTTCTGTGCTGTCAAGTTGCCAGACAACTCTAGCAGTGTTTAATCTCTTGATTATTCCTAGAGCTTCAGAACTCCAATTTGAGTGTTTCTTGTCTCATTTAAACCATAAGACATATATATTTCATGTGTAAAAGTTTTGTATTGTTTTTATTTTTTCCCTGCTCCCAGTTTGCATTTCAAGTTAGATGTTTTTTTTGTGCTGCCAAGTTGCTAGACAACTTTGGCAGTGTTTAGTCTTTTAACTCTTTCTGGATCTATAGAGCTTGGCATTTAGCATCGTTTATCTTGATAAAACCGTAAGATGTGTGCCTTCGATGTGTGTAATTTTTAGATTTTTTTTCATTTTTTCACTACTTCCAGTAATTTGAATGCGGATGTCTTGGATTATGCCTGAGTGACATTTTCTTAATTTTTCATTATTCTATTTTTGTGAGTTTTAGCTTGGTTCTAAGCATTGCATAGGAGCTGTTGCATTTCAATTTGGTAATTTATGCATTTGCNAGCTCGGCATTTAGCATCGTTTACCTTGATAAAACCGTAAGATGTGTGCCTTTTAGATTTTTTTCATTTTTTCACTACTTCCAGTAATTTGAATGCGGATGTCTTGGATTATGCCTGACTGACATTTTCTTAATTTTTCATTATTCTATTTTTGTGAGTTTTAGCTTGGTTCTAAGCATTGCATAGGAGCTGTTGCATTTCAATTTGGTAATTTATGCATTTGCCTATGTGAGAGCTGATTGGTAGTCTTATTCTTGGGCGGTTGTCTTAAATTCATTTTGAGTTCAGTTTGAAATAAGTGTTGGATTATTGAATTCTCCAAGTTGTAGTTATTATTTATTGGGTGTCATTTGGGATTCTTATTGTATGCTTGAGACATGAGATATACTTGAGAAGATGACATTTGGCTGTGAATCTTTTAACTTGTATTTGGTATTTCCTTGAGCAACTTTACATATGATTGAGAGTGATTGTGGTCGTGGGCAAGTTGGAGGGCTCTGCTCGAGAAGGCTTTGCTGCAAGCTAGGAGCAAGAGAATTTTATTTATCTTACTTTATTCTTTTTTTCGAATGTAATTAAATTCCCTTCCCCGAGACAAGTGTTGTAATAATTATATTCGTATATTTGCATAGCATTTAGGAATATGATTGTTCGTTTAGTATCCATAGGCCCCTTATCTATCATGGAGGGATAGGGCGATCCATCTGCATATCAGGTGGCCCATCCTATCGTTCATATGTAAGGATAAACGCCACTCTGAAGGGTGCCATATGCGAGGAACGGGTGGAAAGATTTAGGGCACTTTAGTTGCATGCATTTCATGCTTAAATTTTCTGTTAATATTCATATTCACTTGTGTAGTTTATTATTCGAGAGATGAATAAAATACATATTTTGGCCATTTTATGATTCGCACAACTAATTTCGGGTAACTGTCTTTTAGACCGGTGTTGTGGAGTGCCTAACACCTTCCCATACACAAACTGACTCCCGAACCCTCTTTAGTTCATAGACAATTTTTTAAATTAAAAAGAGGTTTTCCAATTTTCCCTTGTTTTCTTAATACAATTGGTGGCAACTCTAAGTTTTCTTTCAAAAACTAATCTTTTTTCTAAGTCTGTCATTCACGTTGTAGCAACCTTTGGGTACGTTATAACACTTATTAGTCATAGTCTCTATGGGACGATACTGTACTCTCATTTTATTCCTTGGAAATGATAATGTACACTTGTGTTAGAGTTTTATACAACAAGTTTTTGACACCGTTGCCAGGGACTATGTCTCTATTAATATCAATACTAAGGTAATCTAATTTTAGTCTAGATCTTTATTTTTTTTGTTTTATACTTGTGCTATTTGTTTTTTAGGAATTTTCTCTAGTATATGAGAAGTGCAGGGGTGTGCTAATTTAATTCCTTTTGATTCTGAAATAGAGAATACATGTAAGAAAAACTGAAGGGAAAGAAGAAGCACCTTTATACTAGCTCATATTACTATGGAAAACCCAGAGCCAGATGTGTTTCTTATGGAAGCACATACACCACAATTGATTTCATAATTTTCTAAAAACATTTAGGTATGAAGTTCTTTTCTCAGGTAAAAAATCTTGTTATATCTATTTTCCAGTTAAAAATAGACATGTTTCTTGTTTAAACTTTTAACTTATGATTAGTTCTTATTTACAAGAGATAAACAAATAAAAAATAAAAAAGTTCCATCTTGAGAGGCAAGTTTAAGTACTCTCGAATGTTAGCTCCACAAGTCTCTAGTCTTGTTTTGATGATAACAAAATGTCTTATTATTTCTAATTTGTGTTGTTTTTCTCTAAGTTCTTATTTAGAACAAATTTGAAAAGAAGTCTTGAAGAACTTGTTCTTGCCTCTGGGATCAAGTTCCTCTAGATAATGAGAGTTTCAAATTTTGCTGATGTGGACAAGGTTGTTGAAGACTCCAGTCAAATTTAGCCTTTTACAATCCAACTAAGAGTTGTGTTAGTTGAGATTGGAAAATTCCTTCTTGAAGTGACTGATGTAAGGTCCTTGTTTGAAAGAAAAGTTTATCTACCTTCTCTTACACAAAGTAAGGCTTTATGGAACAAAAGGACAAAAGACTTTTTGGTTGATTGACATTGTGTCAGCTGGTAGGTGGCTCTTCCTTTGTCTCTCTCATAGTCCTTCACATGCACAAGAAAGGAAAAAAGACAAGGGAACTTCCAAGGTTTCAATGATGCATGAAGAGAAGTGAGAAGAAAATATTTTAGAAAGAGAAGGAAGTCATTCTTAAGAGTTTTACTCTTCTTCTTCTTCTCGGTTATCTTTTCATGTACCAAGAACTTTATTGTATCATTTCTACTCTGTAAGAGAGTTTCTTCTTTGGGGCTGCATCAAAACACTTGGGTTTTATATCTAGATTTCTATGGGACAAATCCATGAGAGTGATCTTTAATGACTTAGAGAGAGAGAGCTCATGGTTAGCCTGAAAAACAAAAACCATGGTTGTGAAACTTGAAGAACCTTGGAAAAATAAACTTGAAGAATAATGAAACCCCATGATATGGGAGAAGTGGATGTAGGCATGTTAAGCCGAACCACTATAAAGACTCTTGTAGATTTTCTCTCTCTCCATCTTTGATTTTCTGGATTAATCTCTGTTATGTTATTTGAATTTGTCTATATTAGAATTGTTTTAAGATCAATTTTTAATAATTCCTATTCACTCCATCTAGGAATAGACTCTACAACTCTCATCAAAGTATTAGACCATTATTACCAAAAAAAAAAAAATTATTACACCATTTAAATGGTTATTGGTAAGACCCACTGACAATCCAATAAAACTACCAATAAAACAGCATATTGATATGAACTTTCAATTTCAATATATACTACAATCACTGCACAATTAATAATTAAGAATTATTTTGTATGTTAAATATAAATTTAACTCAATTTCTAGTCTCATTTCATAGGCATTCAATCTGGATCATGAAAAAATTTTAGGGAGGATACATTACTAGTAACAGTCAAAGCCATTAACCTTGTGCAAGGTTACTTTGCATTATTCTTGCAAATGATTTGGCGGGCCATATAGTTCATTCCTTTTATTTTCGGCAACCTATTATATTCTTCTCTTTTACCTTTGGTACCTAATTTATTCTTTCCTTGAAGGTATAATATTTCTGAAATATTATGATATTCCCCTTTCCCCCTTTGTTGTTTTGGTAATCCCTTCCCTTTACCTTTAGCATAGGATAGAATATATTATATACCTTTACCTTTGCCATATGATATATGATATATCCTTTCCTTGAAGCTGTAGGTTTAACCAAAGGAAAAATGTTTGATCTCTTTAATTGCTCTTATTGCCATTTTTAGCATGTTAGATACTTTATTATCCGTATGCGCAATTTGGATTATTATTTGAGAGCAATAGATTTTATAAGGGATAGGAATATATCTTTATGGTCTATGCAGCTATTTAAAGAACCAAAGAACTTAAAGAATTTATAAGTAGTTTAATTTACATAGGAATATAATGAATTATTGCTTAGAGATATTTTTGTTTGACATTTGGAAATGCTAATGAATAGTTTAGGGTTCTTGGTTAGCTATTAGAAAGATAGTTCTTGGTTAATGAAGTAGGAATAATAATTTAGAATAGCTATGGTGAAATTAAAAACGCTAAATATTTCTAATTCATATTTCTACTTGTTTTAGTATTTTTGCTTTTAAATTATTGCTTGATACTCACTTTTTATTGCCTAGTTAAAATTAGAATATACTCGATTTTGGTACTTAATAGTCATAGTCCTCATGGGACAATACTTCACTCACTACTACATTACTTGCTCATGATACGTACACTTGTGTACAATTTTTGTATGATATTAGACTTTTAACTTATGATTAGTCCTTGTTCACAAGAGAGAGAGAAAAAATAAAAAGTTCCATCTTGACAAGCAAGTTTAGATACTCTCAAAGTATTACACCATTTAGATAGTTATTGGAAAGACCCACTGACAATCCAATAAAACTACCAATAAAACAGCATATTGGTATGAACTTTCATTTTCATAATAATCACTGCACAATTAATAACTACGAATTATTTTGTATCTTTTTAAATATAAATCTAACTCAACTTCTAATCTCATTTCAATTGATTTGAGAATTTTCTAAAAACATTTAGGTTTGAAGTTCTTTTCTCAGGAAAAAAATCTTATTATATCTATTTTCTGGTTAAAAATGGACATGTTTCTTGTTTAACTTTTAACTTATGATTAGTTCTTATTTACAAGAGATTAAAAAAAGAAAGTTCCATCTTGAGGAGCAAGTTTAAGTACTCTCGAAATAATACACCATTATTACCAAAAAAAATAAAAAGTATTACACCATTTAAATGGTTATTGGTAAGACCCACTGACAATTCAATAAAACTACCAATAAAACAGCATACTGATATGAACTTTGAATTTCAATATATACTACAATCACTGCACAATTAATAATTAAGAATTATTTTGTATGTTAAATATAAATTTAACTCAATTTCTATTCTCATTTCATAGGCATTCAATCTGGATCATGAAATTTTTTTAAGGAGGATACATTACTAGTAACAGTCAAAGTCATTAACCTTGTGCAAGGTTACTTTGCATTATTCTTGCAAATGATTTGGAGGGCCACATAATTCATTCCTTTTATTTTCGGCAACCTATTATATTCTTCTCTTCTACCTTTGGTACCTAATTTATTCTTTCCTTGAAGGTATAATATTTCTGAAATAATATGATATTCCCCTTTCCCCCTTTGTTGTTTTGGTAATCCCTTCCCTTTACCTTTGGCATAGGATAGAATATATTATATACCTTTAAGTTTGCCATATGATATATCCTTTCATTGAAGATGTAGGTTGTTGAGTGGGTTTTATACCCACTATTTAGATCTCTTTTACTTAATTATTTGGTTGTTTATTGAGATTAATCATCATCTAATGGGATGTTTTATGTTAAATTGTAGGTTTCATAGGTTAGAATGAAGAATTGAAAATTTGAGAAGTTTCTAGACCAGAATTCAAGCGTTGCGGCGCCCAAAACCCAAAGTTGCGGCGCCTGGAGCATGAAATTTAAAAGCGGGACAGCAACTCAGAGCTGTGGCGCTCACGCGCGAAGAAAAGTGGTGTTTTTTTGCAGAGAGGCAGTGCCGCAGCGCCCAAAACCCAGAGCCGCGGCGCCCGTGCGATTTTTCTGAACACGTGCCCTTTTTCTTTAGTTTCTTTAGGGCTTTTAGAGAGAGTATAAATAGGAAATTTTAGGGATTCTTTGGGGGATCCTTTTCTGGACTTTTTGGAGGCAAGGAGAGGAGCAAAAACAAGGATTGGAGAAGGGCACAAGAAGATTTGAGCTTCTCTTCAGAGTTTTTATTCTTCTTCCCTTTGAACCATGTTTAGATTTAATTTTACCTTGTTCTTCCTTTTTGCTATGAACTAAATTCCTTTCTAGGGCTATGATGTAGCCTAGCTAGGATGATTTGTTATTTTCTATTTCTTTAATTCAAGAAATCCTTTATAAAATTGTCTTCTTCTTCTCAAATCTTCATGCTTCTAATTGCTTGATCACCAATTAGTTGATTAGATAATTACAATGAGACTGNTTTCCTTGAAGGTATAATATTTCTGAAATAATATGATATTCCCCTTTCTCCCTTTGTTTTTTTTGGTAATCCCTTCCCTTTACCATTGGCATAGGATATAATATATTATATACCTTTACCTTTGGCATATGATATATCCTTTCATTGAAGATGTAGGTTTAACCAAAGGAAAAAGGTTTAATCTCTTTAATTGCTCTTATTGCCATTTTTAGAATGTTAGATACTTTATTATCCGTATGTGCAATTTGGATTATTATTCGAGAGCAATAGATTTTATAAGAGATTGGAATATATCTTTATGGTCTATGCAGCTATTTAAAGAACCAAAGAACTTAAAGAATTTATAGGTAGTTTAATTCACATAGGAATATAATGAATTATTGCTTAGAGATATTTTCGTTTGACATTGGAAAAGGCTAATGGATAGTTTAGGGTTCTTGGCTAGCTATTAGGAAGATAGTTCTTGGTTAATGAAGTAGGAATAATAATTTGGAATAGTTATGGTGAAATTAGAAATCCTAGATATTTCTAATTCATATTTGTACTTGTTTTAGTATTTTTGCCTTTAAATTATTGCTTAATACTCACTCTTTATTGTTTAGATAAAATTAGAATATACTCGATTTTGATACTTAGTAGCCATAGTCCTCGTGAGATGATACTTCATTCACTACTATATTATTTGCTCGCATTACGTACACTTGTGTATGGTTTTTGTGTTACATTAAACTTTTAACATATGATTAGTCCTTGTTCACAAGAGGGAGAGAAAAAAAAAGTTCCATCTTGACAAGCAAGTTTAGATACTCTCAAAGTATTATATATTATATACCTTTACCTTTGGCATATGATATATCCTTTTCTTGTAGATGTAATTTTAACCAAAAGAAAAAGGTTTAAGNTATAATGAATTATTGCTTAGAGATATTTTTGTTTGACATTTGGAAATGCTAATGGATAGTTTAGGGTTCTTGGTTAATGAAGTAAGAATAATAATTTGGAATAGCTATGGTGAAATTAGAAATGCTAGATATTTCTAATTCATATTTCTACTTGTTTTAGTATTTTTGCCTTTAAATTATTGCTTAATACTCACTCTTTATTGTCTAGATAAAATTAGAATATACTCGATTTTGGTACTTAATAACTATAGTCCTCATGGGACAATACTTCATTCACTGCTACATTACTTGCTCGTGATATGTAACACCATTTAGATAGTTATTGGAAAGACACATTGACAATCCAATAAAACTACCAATAAAACAGCATATTGGTTTGAACTTTCATTTTCATACTATAATCACTGCACAAACACCATTTAGATAGTTATTGGAAAGACCCACTGACAATCCAATAAAACTACCAATAAAACAGCATATTGGTGTGAACTTTCATTTTCATACTATAATCACTGCACAATTAATAACTACGAATTATTTTGTATCTTTTTAAATATAAATCTAACTCAACTTCTAATCTCATTTCAATTGATTTGAGAATTTGAAAATTTTAAATGAGGAGACGTGTTTCTTATGGAAGCACATACACCACAATTGATTTGAGAATTTTCTAAAAACATTTAGGTTTGAAGTTCTTTTCTCAAGTAAAAAATCTTGTTTTATCTATTTTCCGGTTAAAAATGGGCATGTATCTTGTTTAACTTTTAACTTATCATTAGTTCTTATTTACAAGAGATTAAAAAAATAAAGTTCCATCTTGAGGAGCAAGTTTAAGTACCCTCGAAGTATTACAACAATATGACCAAAAAAAAAAAAGTATTACACNTATTTTCCGGTTAAAAATGGACATGTATCTTGTTTAACTTTTAACTTAGGATTCGTTCTTATTTACAAGAGATTAAAAAAATAAAGTTCCATCTTGAGGAGCAAGTTTAAGTACCCTCGAAGTATTACAACAATATGACCAAAAAAAAAAAAGTATTACACAAATTTAAATGGTTATTGGTAAGACCCACTGACAGTCCAATAAAAATACCAATAAAACAGCATATTGATATGAACTTTCAATTTCAATATATACTACAATCACTGCACAATTAATAATTAAGAATTATTTTAAATGTTAAATATAAATTTAACACAATTTCTAGTCTCATTTCATAGGCATTCAATCTGGATATGAAAAAAATTTAAGGAGGATACATTACTTGCAACAGTCAAAGTCATTAACCTTGTGCAAGGTTACTTTGCATTATTCTTGCAAATGATTTGGAGGGCCACATAGTTCATTCCTTTTATTTTCAGCAACCTATTATATTCTTCTCTTTTACCTTTGGTACCTAACTTATTATTTCCTTGAAGGTATAATATTTCTGAAATAATATGATATTCCCCTTTCTCCCTTTGTTTTTTTGGTAATCCCTTCCCTTTACCATCGGCATAGGATAGAATATATTATATACCTTTACCTTTGGCATATGATATGTCCTTTCATTGAAGATGTAGGTTTAACCAAAGGAAAAAGGTTTAATCTCTTTAATTGCTCTTATTGCCATTTTTAGAATGTTAGATACTTTATTATCCGTATGTGCAATTTGGATTATTATTTGAGAGCAATAGATTTTATAAGAGATAGGAATATATCTTTATGGTCTACGCAGCTATTTAAAGAACCAAAGAACTTAAAGAATTTATAGGTAGTTTAATTCACATAGGAANGAACCAAAGAACTTAAAAAATTTATAGGTAGTTTAATTCACATAGGAATATAATGAATTATTGCTTAGAGATATTTTCGTTCGACATTGGAAAAGGCTAATGGATAGTTTAGGGTTCTTGGCTAGCTATTAGGAAGATAGTCCTTGGTTAATGAAGTAGGAATAATAATTTGGAATAGCCATGGTGAAATTAGAAATCCTAGATATTTCTAATTCATATTTGTACTTGTTTTAGTATTTTTGCCTTTAAATTATTGCTTAATACTCACTCTTTATTGTTTAGATAAAATTAGAATATACTCGATTTTGATACTTAATAGCCATAGTCCTCGTGAGATGATACTTCATTCACTACTATATTATTTGCTCGCATTACGTACACTTGTGTACGGTTTTTGTGTAACATTAAACTTTTAACATATGATTAGTCCTTGTTCACAAGAGGGAGAGAAAAAAAAAGTTCCATCTTGACAAGCAAGTTTAGATACTCTCAAAGTATTATATATTATATACCTTTACCTTTGGCATATGATATATCCTTTTCTTGTAGATGTAGTTTTAACCAAAAGAAAAAGGTTTAAGAAATCCAAGGAAATTTCAATCATACCCCTTGTTATGTCAAATGCATGAATAATGCACAGGGTTATATTATGTAAATCAACTTGAAGCGGTGTGTTTCATGCTTAGAGAGCACAGTGCAAAAGCTGGTTAATTCTAACTCACTCTTTTCTCAAGTCATATGCTGTGTAAACTCTTGTCCCCACTCATAGGGGTATAAATAGCCTATGAGAATTGGGGACAAGTACAATAGCGCAAATCATCATTTGCTTTCAAACTTAAGAGGCTGAAAATATCTTCAGCGAAATCAAAACCATGGCATTCAGAAGTTTCAGAAATTTTGACCTCCCACCGCCATTGCAGACTTGGCCAGCTCCAAGTCAAGTTCCCCAAGCCACTTTGTCTCTGGATCCTTTCTCCTTGACTAACGATCAGATCATGGAGAAAGTTTATGAAACCCACATCCCAGGAGATGAAAAGTACGATGTGGAGTCACTTTTCAAAGTTGTGGCAAACATTATCAAGCACTCAACTCAAATGTCCGACACTGATCCACCTAAGGTAACTTTGACTCTTAATAAATTTCCGACAAATTTATCTTTGCAGTCTTAGGTTTATGCTCAGTGACAGAGCTGTGTTCTAACTAGTGAGTACAATAACGCATACTAGGCCTGTATATTCCGGTTAATTTATTGTTAGTATTGTACCAGTTCTTTGCCTACATTAATTTAATGCCATGGCCCCAATCATATTCTGAGTCAAAGAGAATTACCGAAGTCTAAAATACCATAAAAAAATAGCTTAGAAGAGTTAATGTGTTATTGGTATTTGTTACCCCAGTTCTTTTTGTTGCAGATACTTAAAGCCCTCATCTTTGTAATGAAAATGATTATGAAGGGATATTTAACTTTTGAACTTCAAATCCCAAGAGTTTTATTTAGAAAGTAAATAAAACTGAGAAAAGGATTTTCATTTTGCAATTCTCTCTTAATAAAAGTAGAGACAAAACTTACGTTAAGATGTTTGTACTGAATGACATGCATGCTTATATATTAGGATGTCATGAGTAAATTAATGTCCTAAGAATTTTAGGATAAACTTTTATAACTATATATGACAAATATTTATAATTTTATGCCCCCGCTAAGCTTAACCAGCCTCCATCATTATCTGATGTGACAGAAAAATTATATCCCCTTTGTGATTTTCCTTTAACTTACTAACTAGATATGATTTATTACAGGGTATCGCAAAGCCCATTGAGCTTACAAAGGACAAGCCTCTCCCAGACAATCTCACTTTACCATTCTCTAAAATAAAGCAAATTGGTTATCAGGTTCTATAAAGTTATTATTCTCCTTATTTTTTGTATTAACATGATAACTTAGTTTATATGATTAAATGAAGGTTCAACACTAATTTTTATTGTGGGAAAAAAGAAAAACAATAAATTTGATGTTTATGGTATATAAGGTTTAACCGTTGTTTTAAATTGCAGAGTTGTGATTTTAATTATGTGGGTTATGATAACAGATGACATGTCAGCTAGCTCATGATCAGGATCATGCTCACCAAACAACAATGGCAATACTTTATGAGCTCAGAAGATCTAACTGGGATGCAAAAGCGGCAATAACTTTAGCAGCTTTTGCTAGGCAGTATGGGAATTTTTGGCAACTGGCTGAGATTCAATCAACAACAGCTCCACTTGGAAAATCGTTGGCACTATTGAATGGTGGTTCCGTTACGAATAGGCTTCAAGACATAAAAATACAGAGACCAGCTTTTGATGAGTTTAACAATTTGGTCAAGATGATATTGCAAGTAATTGAATACATCATTGAGTTGAAGAAGCTCTCTAAAATAGGTTATGACCAAGGGGAAGTGCCAGAACTGTTCAAGGCCATACAAGGGATCCCTGTTGATGTCTACTGGATAATCATCACAACTGTAGTTTGTGCCACTCACATCGGTTTTCTCTTGGGTGACTCGTAAGTTTTTGTTGATTCTTGAAAATATAATGAGTGAAGTTTAGTAGTATTTCGAGTCATTATCATGCATATCTTAAAATATTGCTCACTTTATTTCTATCTGATACGATTTACTCTATTTCTTCTTGTCTTTAAATTCATTTTGTTTTCTCCATTGGGGAAATTCAACTAATCTACCATTATCTATTACTCCAATGGGAGAATTTTCACCTAAAATTTGAGCATATTTTCCCATACTCTATTTGTATTATTTGCAATATTCCCCTCTTAGCACCCTATGATTTGAATTAGATTTAACTTTAAATATAGTGATNACTCACATCGGTTTTCTCTTGGGTGACTCGTAAGTTTTTGTTGATTCTTGAAAATATAATGAGTGAAGTTTAGTAGTATTTCGAGTCATTATCATGCATATCTTAAAAAATTGCTCACTTTATTTCTATCTGATACGATTTACTCTATTTCTTCTTGTCTTTAAATTCATTTTGTTTTCTCCAATGGGGGAATTCAACTAATCTACCATTATCTATTACTCCAATGGGAGAATTTTCACCTAAAATTTGAGCATATTTTCCCATACTCTATTTGTATTATTTGCAATATTCCCCTCTTAGCACCCTATGATTTGAATTAGATTTAACTTTAAATATAGTGATCAAAATATGATATTATGCGTGTAAAATATTGTATATGACCATAATTTGCAACTATATGTTCAAATACGGGAATTATGTGTGTCTGTTTTTATGGGATTGATTGCATGTGTATGAATAAAAGAGTAATATTACTGCGTTTGTCCCTAAAGGTTACCCAATCATTATGTACTCGGTATTTCATCCTGCATACTTTATCGATGTGTACTTAGGAATTTCTAGCCTTCCTTTTTTTTTTTCTTTTTTCTTAATGTATATACCGTCACAGTTTATAATAGCATTAGTTTTGTTTCAGAAAATACAAGCCCGAATTATGCCAATTTGCTGAAAAGCTTAACTCCGTTCTCACAAATTTAACGGAGCACGTGACAAAGATCAGAAAGAAGATAGGTTATATACATGCTCAGATGTTTTCTATTTTGTTTATTTAATCCCTTGAACTAATTGTGTCTATATTTCTCAACATTAAGAACACTGAAGTGATTCTGTGTCTACCGCAGATGCTGCTGTTTCTCAGAAAACCAAATCGTTTTCGACAGAAAACAAGGAAACCAATCCAAACATATATGTAAGTACAAATATATCTATTCCATTTTTAATTATAAATATAACACATTTAAAATATCTTTCTTATTAGTTAGAGTAAATTAGATGAATAATTATTGAGATTTTAAAATATTATAAATCTGTCCTGAAATTAGAACATATAATTATGTTCACATCTCTACTACTTCTTATTACAAATACTACTAACCTTTTCACTATTAAGGGTATGTTTAGTGAGGTCGCAACATTAAAGAAGCATAATTTACTCTTGTGTAGCAAGAGCAGTGTAGTACCACGAAAAAGTAAATTATACTCTCTTAATGTTACATACCCCCTTAATCCCCCTACCATACATACCTTAGGTTGTATTTTTAGCAACTAAAAATAGCTGGTTTGTAGCCAAAGATAAGGGAAGTGTTTATGATTTATCCCATTTCGAATATGGATTTATAAGATTTCGAAACCTTATGAAACGTATTGACAATTTATTCTATTTGTTAGTTAAAATTAAAATTTAATTATTTAGCAGTTATTAGCTAGGAGACCTAATTATAATTTCTATATGTGAATCAGTTCGGTCAGAAGAAGAACAACTTCTCCTATGAAAAGAGAGGCATAGATTCGACCGATATAAATGCACCAGCTCAACCCACTGATATTGTTTATCCTTTGGGTCGGAGCAGTTTCCCAGAAGACTTTATTTTTGGGACTGCAACCTCGGCCTATCAGGCATGCCTTTTTTTTTTTTTACCTAAATATTATAAAATCGACATCTATAACTATGAAACATCTTTCATTAATATTAGCAATAAGAGCACTTAATGTTTTTTTGTTGACGATGTAGGTCGAAGGTGCAGTTAAGAAGAGGGGACCAAGTGCATGGGATAACTTCACCCATAATTATCCAGGTATATTTCTTTCTTTCAGAGTGTAGCTCTAAGCAGGGATTGGGATCAAATGATGTTTTACCAATTCGATTTTTTCTTTTTATGTATTTTTCTTCATAAACTTAAGGCTATATTTCCTCTTTCTTTTACTTTATTTTCCGCTTTTATTTATGCTTATAAATATAGAACATGCAGAACAACCTCAAGAAGTAGCTATTTCTCTTTCTGTATGTGAAATCCTACGACTATTATTATAATTTGTTTCAAAATGAAATGCAATTAGCTTAAGTAGTTACTATAGTATGTGATAACAAAATTATTGAAGATTCTGTGGAAGTTGTCACACGCCAATGATATTTAATAGAGAAAAAAAGAAGGCCAATGATATTTACTAAAGTGTTTTCTTGTTATTGGCGAATTGTCATGCAGAGAAAATAAAAGATAGAAGCAATGGAGATGTTGCTTGTGACTCATATAATCTCTGTAAGGTAAGTCCAAATTAATCATAGGAATATACTGATTATTTTAAACTATTGACATAAATAAGTTAGATGAACATAAATACACAACTGTTTTTGAAGATATATTTCTTTTCCTCAGTCTTTTTCTCCGAAATATAATGATCCACTTCACTCCATGTTATAGGAAGATATTCAGCTAATGAAAGAAATGAACACGGATGCTTACAGATTCTCCATCTCTTGGTCTAGGATACTACCAAGTAAGTGAAACTCATAGCATTCTTACCTTGCTTGCCGCATGTTTCATGCTAATCATGTCAATAAACTATGTGCAGATGGAAAGCTAAGTGGGGGCGTAAATCAAGAAGGAATCGATTATTACAAAAGCCTAATCAAAGATCTCCAGGACAATGGTCAAAGACTCGATCAACCTTCATAATTTACAACATCTTTTTGTTCATAATTATAAAATTCATCCAACTGATAATTTTAAATAAATTGGTTGAGTTTCATTTATTGCAGGTTTGACACCCTTTGTGACCCTTTTTCATGTGGATCGTCCCCAAGCTTTAGAAGATAAATATGGTGGCTTCTTAAAAGATTGCATTGTGTGAGTGACAGCCCATGCTCACACCCGTGCTAGCTATTATAATCCTATGACTATGAAGCAAAGATTTTAATAAATCAACGGCTAATTAAATTAGTTAATTAAATATTGTAACTAATACTTAAACTGATGGTTGAACTTACCCTTTTACATATCCAGAGATGACTTTAAGAACTTTGCGGACCTTTGCTTTGAAAAATTTGGAGATACAGTGAAGCACTGGATTACTTTGAATGAGCCACATATTTACTGCTACACTGGCTATGTTGATGGAAGTTTTGCACCAGGTCGGAGTAGCCATCCAGGAACAGAGCCCTATGTGGTTGCGCACAACCTACTTCGTGCTCATGCAGCTGCTGTTGAAGTCTACAATACTAAATATAAGGTTCAGTACATCTGATGAGATCTCTGAAGCTCTAATATAATTGAGGTCCTCAAGAGGATATTGTTGTTACTAATGTGTGCACTATGCAGGCATCTCAAAATGGTGTGATAGGCATAACTTTAGATGGTTTATGGACCGTTCCATACTCGGAAGATCATCTGGATAAAGAAGCTGCCTTACGAGCTATGGATTTCTGGTTGGGATGGTAAGTTTCATGAAAAATAATAATACCAAATCAAAAGCTTAATAGAAACTTAACTTGTTTGGAGTTATGAAACAAACAAGGACACATGACATGAGATGGGACACAACAACATTTAAAATTAAAGGACACCGTGAAGCATAAATGTATACATTAAAAATTATATAACTATGAAAGTATTGAAATATTAATTAAGCAAGATAATAGGATTAGATAATTGAGAGGGAAAAGGCTTAGCTCATTTCATTGATGTATGGTGTTAAATATAAGTGTGAGATGCTACAGTATTACAAAAAATATTCGGCAAGTTTGAATTTAAAACTATACAACAAACAAACTTAAAAGATATTTTTAAGAATAATACAGCAATTATGGTTTTGGTTAATGAGTTTGAATTTCAAGCTTGTTGTGGTGCCAATACTCCAATACATAAAAACATTAAGAAATATATGAAGCTATATTTAAAAATTTACTTTGCATGTGGCATAGTAATTGTCAATATAAAAATTCAATTTCTTTTTGCTAAAGTATGGTTTAGAGGTGTGTTGAGACGATTGTCAAAGTGTCAAATATACATATTGGACATGAACACAACTCTATTTTTGTACTGTCCTTGCTTCATAATTTTGAAGGCTCCCACTTTTTCAATTGTTTTGGTCCAATTTATGGTCTATAATGGTGCTAGTGATTTCTCCTTTTTTTGGGTTAGGTCTAAATCAAGGCATTTAGTACTAATAAATGTCCCTATTTCATACCTATGAAAGAAAAGTTAAAAGAAACTTTGTTAAGGCCATGTACGAGCTAGTAATGGATTACAAATTTTGTTGTGTGCAGGTTTATGGAACCGCTCACAACAGGTGCCTACCCGGAAACCATGAAATCTCGGGTGGGGAAACGATTACCTCGTTTCTCTCACAAGGAATCCATGCAACTCAAAGGGTCATTTGATTTTATTGGGATAAACTACTACACCTCCATGTTTGCTGCCAATTACGCAACTCAAAAGGATCCCCCCAGCTACACCACAGATTCTGGTGTCCATCTTACATGTAAGAACAGCTTTATCAGATCTTCAAACTATTATACGCACTGATTGATTTTGTCTAACTGTCAAAAATAATTGAAAGAAAAAATTTGCTATATATAATTGATAAAAGTTTCTTCCTTGATTGTTATTACAGATAGGTGTCGTGGAAGACCCATTGGAGAACGCGTATGTATATGACTACTTCATCTGCAACTTCATTTGGTTCTTATCTGCTTCATAAAGAGACCTCTATTCAATTCTATGTGCAGACTGCTTCAGGGATGTATAGTTATCCAAAAGGACTTCGAGATCTACTCTGCTACGTCCAGGAAAAGTACGACGAGCCTTTAATTTACATTACTGAAAATGGTAAATGCATCTACCTATTATATATTAATAATTAATTAAAATTGATGACAAAATTAATTGCATATGTGACTATTTGTTTTCTTATTCTAACCTACTATATATCACCATGAGAATAGGAGTGGCTACGTTCAAAGAGCCAGGACTCCCTCTTCAAGGAACCCTTTTGGATGTCCCTAGAGTTCGTTTCCATAATGAGCATCTCTATTATGTTCTCTCTGCAATTAAGTAAGCAACATCCTATCAAAAGATTCCCATAGTTTCTCTATTTAATCAGTATATTATTATATATTATATATACATTTTATCACTTCTCTTTGCATTGCTTTTGGTGGTATATATGTAGGAATGATGGCGTGAATGTGAAAGGATATTTCCTATGGTCAATGTTGGACAACTTTGAATGGTCTCAAGGATACACTATTTACTTTGGAATGAACTTTGTCGATTGTAAAAAGGACACGAAGAGATATCCTAAACTCTCTGCCCAATGGTTCAAGCTTTTCCTCGAACATTAGTTCTCCACACATGATATAGTTTGCAATAAATAAATAACTAATGATGTGAACTTCTTTAAGTATGTGTGCCCTTAAATAATTATTATGTGTGTCAAGATGGACCTTCTGGCATCTTCCTTAGTCTTAAATATCAGGAAATTTAATGTGAGGGTCCTATTTCCTTTGTTTACTTTCTTGCGCTATGCGCTATTTGTAACCAAAAAAAATTATGTAATGCTATTAATATTGGAATAAATTCATATTCATCATCATCATCATCATCATATATATATATATATATATAAATTCTAACTTGTTGGAGATCACCAATTTGTAACCAAGAAGATGCGCTATGGGCATATTGTTTACTAGTGTTTCAATACAGGACATTTCACAAAAAGGTGAAGAGCTTGTTATAGCTCTATGTTAAAATGTCAGCAACACAGTAATGAGTTCCCTATAGCTTTGTATATATTTTTTATTTGGCATTGCAGAGAGGTTGTTTTTCTTTTTCTCAACCGCATGAAAATATTCAAGGAAATCCATCAGTTTAATCTTTTCTGTTTAAATGACTTTATATCCACTCTTATGAGAATACTCCAGTAGTTGAATCATCGTGGAGGTCTCATTCAAATTTTACTAGTAACAGATAAAGTGAGATTAGGAAAATTTTTGGGGAGACGTCTTCCTAGGTTCTAATCCTGGGAGGAAGTAAGGTACTTGATGCAATATGGTCACTTTTGCCTAGGTTTAGAGTTAGGGAATAATTTTCCCAAACCTTTATATCCAATCTTTTTGGGTGAAAAACAAATTCACGTACAACTATGCAGCGACAGAAATTATTTGGAGAAGATGCTTTGGATGTAGTCAAGAATATATTTCTTAATTTATTAGTTATATATAATGTTAAAATAATTACCATAATTCTTGATAAAATCTTTATCATGTTTTCCAAATTATGAAGGACATTTCTCAAAATACGTGAATTAAATGAAAAATTAATCCAGCTTTCTAATTCAAAGTAATTCCTAGAAAAAGTTGCAATATTAACAATGCATGAAGAAAACTCGATGTCTCTATACAAAATACAGATTTGTTACTTATAAAAAAAAAAATGAGCACTTTGCGAGAAAATATTAATAATGCATGAATGATTCTTTGTTTTTAAATGGAAATACATGGACTATGTTTTTGTTTCTAGGGCAGAGGATTTCTATAACTACTTTGCATCACAAATTTCAAGGCAATTAAAGTTATTCGTGAATAAAAAGGCTAAAGTATTAGCAATTAAATGTTACAAAGTTTAGTCAGCATTAGAAATTTTTTATGCATCAAGCAGATGTAAGTGATGCACCCTTAAGATTGCACATAAAAACATTTAGTCTTGGTGTATGAAAACTAGCCTGAAAAAACTTTTACTGTTAAAACCGAAAAAAAAAATGTTACAAAATCTTACAGAATAAATAATTTTAATGATACGTTTGGTACCAAATAAAAATTGAAGTCCAAACATTATTGGAGTAAATTTTCAAGGTGTAGAAGTTACTCGGGTAATTGTTTAGCTCTTTAAAAGTTACACATATATGGTATAAAACTGATAAAATATAAAACTGATAAAATCTTGGTGAAAAGGGTACAAATTCTTTTATTATGATCTCTTACATTTTTTTAGTTTATAAAAGAAAAGTAGCTATAATTTTTCAAAAAATTATTATTTAAATAAATTGCAAAATTTGTCATTATATGAGAAGATTGTAAAAAGAAAATAGTCACACGATTTTGGAACACCTGAAGAAAAAAAAAATATAGCTGTTGTTAACTCTTCAAAAGTGAGTGACAGTTCAACTATCCTTCTCAAAACTTCAATTTTAGACTATAATATTTTATGTTTTTGAAATTATTGCAAAGCTCTTGTGAATCATAATAAACCAATGAGAGAAAAAATACTTAAAGATTAACGTGAGTGGCATAAATTGAGCCACACATAATGGATTAGAAAAAAGTTTATAATAAACTACTTTTCTTGTTCGACATACTTTATGAACCTTGGCATGATATAATACTTTTCCTATAAGATAAAATAGTTGGTAAATCATTTCTTTATATTGAGTTGGTTCTTAACTCGTAATTTACTTTCTGCATTTAAATGTAATTCAAGTGTTTTTATTTTGTTGCTGAAAGTTATTGATTCAAATATTTCAGTCTAGGGCTTGGGTATAAATCAATTCATATTCAATAGAATTTCAGCCCAATGTCAATAAGACCAATATACTTTATTTTGTTCTTACTTTTATTTTCGTTGTTCTTGTTTTGAAGTTTTAAATGAGAATAGATTCTTTAACAAACATATACAACATAATGGATTTGGGAATTTATTTAAAAGGCTTAGGTTTTCAGTTCAGTTTTCCAATTAACAAATATAGCTCTATCTATTTATTGATTAAAAATAGACATGTTTCTTGTTTAAACTTTTAACTTATCATTAGTCCTTGTTTACAAGAGATAAAAAAAAANAAAAAAAAAAAAGTTCCATCTTAACAAACAAGTTTAAGTATTCTCAAAGTATTGCACCATTTAGATAGTTATTGGTAAGACTCACTCACAAACCAATAAAACTACCAATAAAACAGCATATTGTTATGAACTTTCATTTTCATACTACAATCACTGCACAATTAATAATTTAGAATTATTATGTATCTTAAATATAAATTTAACTCAATTTCTAGTCTCATTTCATAGGCATTCAATCTGGATCATGAAAAAAAATTAAGGAGGATACATTACTAGTCACAGCCAAAGTCATTAAGCTTGTGCAAGGTTACTTTGCATTTTTCTTTCAAATGATTTGGAGGGCCACATAGTTCATATAAATATACATGAGTTGGTTCTTAACTCGTAATTTACTCTCTGCATTTAAATATAATTCGATTATTTTTTATTTTGTTGCTGAAACTTAATGACTCAACCTCTTTCAAATATACAACATGGGATCTGGCAATGCAATGTGGTTGGACTCTCATGTCGATCCGAATGAATCATTCTTTCCATGGAGTGCTAGGGAAGACGATAGCAAGTTATAAATTCTATTTTGGTAGGACATGTATTTCTATTACTATGAGATTCATAAATGAAGTAGTTAATGGTTGGGTTATGTTGAGTGGATTTTATATATACTCTTTAAGTATCTTTAGTTTAATATTTTGTTTGTTTCTTAAGGAATTTTAATGTTAAATTATGTGTTTTTGTTACTTGTGTAGATTTATTTAAGTTATGAAGACTTTAGTACAATAAGGTGGAATAAGTGCCAAAGTATGTGCAAAGGAGGCAGGAGGCAGTAAGCAAAGAAAAATTCAGCAACTTTGGCCAGAGAACTAGAGCCCCAGGTCTTTAAATTAGGAGCCCCAATGCCTGTAACCCCATTTCAACCCGAGACAAAGGGCAGCTGCGCCCAATTCCAAGAGCTTCAGCGCCTGGAGTTATTATTCTGTGACTTTTATATTGTTTCCTAATTAAAATAAAATTCTTTGTAAGTAGTATAAATAGGACACTTAGGTTTTAGTTTAGGGACTTTATGATAGACGTTTTTGGAGAGAAAAGAGGCAAGGCAAGGATTGAAGAACGGATTAGCGGCGGCAAATCTGGGTTTCTACATCAAGTTTTATTCTTTTCGTCTTTCACTTATGTCTAGAATTTATTCGATCATGCATTATTTTTCTGTCATGAACTAAATTCTTTTTTAGGGCTACGATGTAACCTAGCTAGGATGATTTGTGATTCTCTATTTCTTTAATTCAAGAACTCATTTATTAATTGTCTTCTTCTTCTCAATTCTTTATGTTTCTAATTGTTTGATCACCAATTAATTGATTAGAAAATTACAATGAGATCGGGAGGTCATTTGTAACTAAGGATCATAGGAATTAAGAACATATGTTGCATGTAAGATAGGGATATACATCTATGACCTGTGTAGTCAATTAAAGAGAACCAAAGAATTGAATGAATTTCTAGGTTATTCGTAATTCACATAGAAATATAGTGAATTCATAACTTAATAATATGTTTGTTTGACCTTGGAAAAGACTAATGGATAATTTAGGGTTATTGGCTAGCAATTAGGAAGATTGTTCTTAGTTAATGAAATAGAGATAGCAAATCGGAATAGTTATAGTGAAATCGGAAACCCTAGATACTTCTCATCTAGATTTTCATCTCTTTTACTATTCTTGCAATTTAATTAGTGTTCGATATAAATTCTTGATTATCTCGATTGTCTATATAAAATTAGAAGACACTCAATTTTGGTACTTATTAGCTTCAGTCTCTATGGGATGATACTCTACTCTTTATTTTATTACTTAGAAATGATAATATACACTTGCATTAGAGTTTTACACAATAGGTTACCATTATCTTTTTTGTGGTGACGAATCTTGTATGTGTTCCTAAGAAAAAGAATTTGTCCATCTTTCAGGGTCTCAAAGGGGCGTAGAAACACATAAGAACTCTTGAATTGAAATGGAAAAATAGATGTAACTCTTGAAGAGGAGTTGATCCGCAGTCTAGGGCTTGGGTATAAATCAATTCATATTCAGTAGCATTTCAGCCCAATCCCAATAAGACCAAAAAGTAAAAAGTCTTAGCCAAATATACTTTATTCTTTTCTTAATTTTATTTTCACTTTTTTTTCAAAAAAAAAGTTTTGAATGAGAAGACGTGTTTCTTATAAAAGCATATACACCATAATTAATTTAAGAATTTTCTAAAAAGGTTTAGGTTTGAAGCTCTTTTCTCAGTTAAAAAATCTTGTTATATCTATTTTTCGGTTGAAAATAGACATGTTTCTTGTTTAAACTTTTAACTTATGATTAGTTCCTATTTACAAGAGATAAAAGAGAAAGTTCCATCTTGAGGAGCACGTTTAAGTACTCTCAACGTATTACACTATTGTTACCAAAAAAAAAAAAAAAGTATTACATCATTTAAATGGTTATTGGTAAGACCCACTGACAATCCAATAAAATTACCAATAAAACAGCATATTAGTATGAACTTTCAATTTCAATATATACTACAATCACTGCACAATTAATAATTAAGAATTATTTTGTATCTTAAATATAAATTTAACTCAATTTCTAGTCTCATTTCAAAGAATTCAATCTGGATCATGAAAAAGAATTTAAGGAGGATTAACCTATGATTTGGATTATTCTTGCAAATTATTTGGAGGGCCACATAGTTCATTCCTTTTATTTTCGGCAACCTATGATGTTCTTCTCCTTTACCTTTGGTAGCTAATTTATTCTTTCCTTCCTGGTATAATATTTCTAGTCTCATTTCAAAGGATTCAATCTGGATCATGAAAAAGAATTTAAGGAGGATTAACCTTGTGCAAGGTTACTTTGAATTATTCTTGCAAATGATTTGGAGGGCCACATAGTTCGTTCCTTTTATTTTCGGCAGCCTATGATGTTCTTCTCCTTTACCTTTGGTAGCTAATTTATTCTTTCCTTCCAGGTATAATATTTCTGAAATATTATGATATTCCCTTTCCCTTATTTTTTTTTTTTTTTTTTTTTTTTTGGTAATCCTTTCCCTTTACCTTTGGCATAGGATAGAATATATATTATATGCCTTTACCTTTCGTATATGATATATCCTCTCCTTGAAGATGTAGTTTTAACCAAAAGCAAAAAGTGTAAGAAATCCGAATAAATCTCAATCATACCCCTTGTTATGTCAAATGCATGGATAATGCACAGGGTTATATTATGTAAATCAACTTGAAGAGATATGTTTCATGCTTAGAGAGCACAGTCCAAAAGCTGGTTAATTCTAACTCACTCTTTTCTCAAGTCATATGCTATGTAAACTCTTACCCCCACTCTTCTGCCTATAAATAGCCTATGAGAATTGGGGACAAGTACAATAGCACAAATCATCATTTGCTTTCAAACTTAAGGGGTTGAAAATATCTTCGGCTAAATCAAAACCCATGGCATTCAAAAGTTTCCGAAATTTTGACCTCCCACCGCCATTGCAAACATGGCCAGCTCCAAGTCAAGTTCCCCAAGCCACTTCGTCTCTGGACCCTTTCTCCATGACTAACGATCAGATCATGGAGAAAGTTTATGAAACCCACATCCCCGGAGATGAAAAGTACGATGTGGAGTCACTTTTCAACGTTGTGGCAAACAATGTCAAGCACTCAACTCAAATTGCCGCCACTGATCCACCTAAGGTAAACTTTTATAATTATATATGAGAAACATTTATAATTTTATGCCCCGCTAAGCCTTACCAGGGTCTATCATTGTCTAATGTGACAGATAAATTATATCTCCTTTGTGATTTTCTTTCAACTTACTAGATAGATATGATTTATTACAGGGTACCCCGCCCATTGAACTTGCAAAGGACAAGCCTCTCCCAGACAATCTCACTTTACCATTCTCCAAAATAAAGCAAATTGGTTATCAGGTTCTATAAAATTATTATTTTCCATTTTTCTTGTATTAACATGATAATATTGGTTATATGATTAGATGAAGGCTCAAAACTAAGTTTTATTGTGGAAAAAAAAAAAGAAACAATAATTTTGATGTCTTTGATGTATAGTTGAATCATTGTTTTAAATATCAATGTTGTGTTTGTGATTATGTGGGTTATGGTAACAGATGACATGTCACCCTGCTCGTGATCTGGATCATGCTCACCAAACAACAATGGCTATACTTCATGAGCTCGAAAGATCTAACTGGGGCGCAAAAGCAGCTATAACGTTAGTGGCTTTTGCTGTGGAGTATGGGAATCTTTTGCACCTGGCTGAGATTCAAGCAACAACAGCCCCACTTGGAAAATCATTGGCACTATTGAATGGTGGTTTCGATATAAATAGGTTTCGTGGAGTAGAAATAAAGAGACAAGCTTTTGCTCAGCTTAACAATTTGGTCAAGATGGTATTGCAAGTAACTGAGTACATCATTGAGTTGGAGAACCTCTCTAATATAGGCTATGACCAAGGGGAAGTGCCAAAATTGTTTGAAGCCATACAAGAGATCCCTGTTGATGTCTATTGGATAATCATCACAATTACAGTTTGTTTCACTCACATCGATTATCTTAAGGGTGACTCGTAAGTTCTTATTGATTCTTCAAAATATAATAAGTGACAATTAGTAGTATTTCAAATCATTATCATACATATTTTGAAATGTTGTTGACTTTCTGTTTATTATAATTTGTAAAAGAGCAATATTACTGCTTCTAAAATAGCTTTTTTCCCTGACCGATACCGTCACACTTTATAATAGCATTAGTTTTGTTTCAGGGAATACAAGCTCGAATTATTCCAATTTGATCAGAAACTTAACTCCGTTCTCACAAATTTAACGGTGCATGTGACAAAGATGAGAAAGGAGATAGGTTATATACATGTTTAAATTTTTTTACTCTTTCAGCCTTTGAACTAATTATGTCTTCTGTTTTTTTCAACATTGAGAAGACTGAATGATTCTCTGTCTACCGCAGATGCTCTACAAGATTACAGGAGACAAAAATCCAACTTGTCTTTGACAGAAATCAAGAAAGTCGATCCAAGCTTATCAGTAAGTACAAATATATCTTTACATTTTTCTGTTGTAAATATAACACATTCCAGTTTTCTGTCCTATTTGTTCGTATGGACAATTTACTCTGTGTTACTTAAATTTAAACTGTAATTATTTAATAGTGATTATCTAGGAGGCCGAATTATAATTTTTATATATGTGAATAAGTTCGGTCAGAAGAAGAACACTTTCTCCTATGGAACGAGAGGCATAGATAGGATCGATATGACTGATATGGTTGCATCTGCTTCATCTACTGATATTGTTTTTCCTTTGAGTCGNTTTACATTTTTCTGTTGTAAATATAACACATTCCAGTTTTCTGTCCTATTTGTTCGTATGGACAATTTACTGTGTTACTTAAATTTAAACTGTAATTATTTAATAGTGATTATCTAGGAGGCCGAATTATAATTTATATATATGTGAATAAGTTCAGTCAGAAGAAGAACACTTTCTCCTATGGAACGAGAGGCATAGATAGGACCGATATGACTAATATGGTTGCATCTGCTTCATCTACTGATATTGTTTTTCCTTTGAGTCGGAGAAGTTTTCCAGAAGACTTTATATTTGGGACTGCAACCTCGGCGTACCAGTTATGCCGTTTTTCTTTTAAGTAAATAAAATGAGATCAACATCTATAACTTTGAAACATCTTTCATTAATATTAGCAATAAGAGCACTTAATATTTCGATGCAGATAGAAGGTGCAGTTAATGAGAGGGGACTAAGTGCATGGGATAATTTCACCCACAAGTATCCAGGTATATTTCTTTCTTTCAGAGTGTAGCTCTAAGCAGGGATGGAATCAAATGATGCTTTACCAATTCGACTTTTTCTTGTTATGTAATTTTCTTCAACAGCTTAAGGCTATAGTTCATCTTTTTTCCCTTTATTTCCCCTTTCTTTTATGCTTATAAATATGGAACATGCAGAACAGCCAGAAGAACCAGCTATTTCTCTTTCTGTATGTGAAATACTTCAACTATTATTATTATTTGTTTAAAAATGAAATGCAATTACCTTAAGTAGTTACTATAGTATGTAATAACAATAACAATATTATTGAAGATCCTGTAGAAGTTGTCATATGTCAATGATATTAAGTAGAAAAAAAAAATGCTTCCAGCGTAAATTAAATATGTATATGTAAAGTTTTTTTTTTTATTGGCGAATTGTCATGCAGAGAAAATAAAAGATGGAACAATGGAGATGTTGCTTGTGACTCATATCATCTTCATAAGGTAAATCCAAATTAATCATAGGAATATAGTACTGGTAACTTGATTATTTTAAACTCTCACCATAACTAAGATAGATGAACATGAATAGACAACTCTTTTTGAAGATAATATTTATTTTCCTCAGTCTTTTTCTCCGCAATATAATGATTCACTGCCCTGCATGTTATAGGAAGATATTCAGCTCTTGAAGGATATGAACACGGATGCTTACAGATCTCCATCTCTTGGTCTAGGATACTACCAAGTAAGTGAAACTCATAGCATTCTTTCCTTGCTTGCTGCATGATTCATGTTAACCATGTCAATAAACTATATGCAGATGGAAAGCTAAGTGGGGGCGTAAATCAAGAAGGAACCGCTTATTACAACACCCTAATCAATGATCTCCTCGCCTATGGTCAAAGACTCAACCTTCATAATTTAAAATATCTTGTTTTTCATAATTAAAAAACTCATCCAACTGATAATTTTAAATAAATTCGATGAGTTTCATTTATTGCAGGTTTAACACCTTTTGTAACCCTTTATCATGTGAATCGTCCCCATGCTTTAGAAGATGAATATGGAGGCTTCTTAAGCCGTCTTATTGTGTGAGTGACATCCCCACAATCACACCCATGCCAGCTGTTATAATCCTATGACTACTACTATGAAATAAAGTTTTAATAAATCAATGGCTAATTAAATTTATTGTAACTAATAGTTGAACTTACTAATTTACATATGCAGATATGACTTTAGGGATTTTGTGGACCTTTACTTTAAAGAATTTGGAGATAGGGTGAAGCACTGGATTACTTTGAATGAGCCATATACTTACTGCTATACTGGCTATATTGTGGGATGTATGCCACCAGGTCGGTGTTCTTGTTGGCAGAAGCTGAATTGCCTTGGTGGTGATTCAGGGACAGAGCCCTCTGTGGTTGCGCACAACCTACTTCTTGCCCATGCAGCTGCTGTCCAAGTTTACAAGACTAACTATCAGGTTCAGAATATTGTGGCTTGCCAAAGGTTATTTTTGTTGCTATATTTATAAAGAAAAAAAAAAACCTTTGAATGTGTGTTCACTATGCAGGCATCTCAAAATGGTGTGATAGGCATAACCTTAGATAGTTTATGGTGCATTCCGTACTCAGATCATGATCGGGATCAACAAGCTGCCTTACGAGCTATGGATTTCGTGTTGGGATGGTAAGTCTCCTTAAATATAAAAATATCAAACGAAAAGGTTAATAGAAACTTAACTATTTTGGAGTTATGACGCTTAAGCAAGGACACAAGGCATGAGACGCGACACTACAATATTTAAAATCCAATGACACCATAAAGCATAAATTGATACATTCAAAATTATATAAGTTTTCATGTAACCATAAAATTTAACGGTAGGACTCAGCCCAAAATACCAAAACCATAAGTTTTCATGTAACCAAAAATTTAGACTCATTCACCGTTAGATCGAGCTGAAATTTAGTTGAGAGATTTACAAGACATAGCTCTTCAATTTGAATGGTGAGATTATAAATCAAAAAACTTTACACCTTAAAATAAACCTAAGAATTTTAACTTAAAAACAAAATGACCAAAATTATATATTTTATGAATATAAAATGACTCAATAGTTCATTTTTAAAAAAAGGGGCCCAAAAAGTTCAAGTTGTTAAAATAGGAGGACCAAAATTGCAATTAAGCCTAATTTTCATATGCGTTTACTTACTTTCAGTTTATTTAGTTTATTATTGTAATTTCTCCTTAGTCAATTAATCAGATAAAATTGAAATTAACCTAATTTTGGTAATTAATAGCTCTAATTCTAGTGGAAACGATAACTCACTTTTATTATATTACTTGTAAGACTATAACATGCACTTGCACTTTGTTTTCTCACAACACAAACCATTTAAAAAAAAAAGTTTTCAATTGTGCCCTATTTTTTAAAACAATTGGTGGCAACTCATGTTTTTATTAAATTTGGTCGACCATCTGTGTCGCGGCTGCCTTCAGGCGTGTTGTGACACACCATTAGTGTTAAAGCTATACACTTTTACTAAACAGAAAAGTGTTATATTACTTAAGTAACTAATTTTTTAAGAGATCCCTAACAATTTCTGGTTGGGTTTTCTTCAATAGTTGACGAACATTGAAGAAGACATCCATGATCAAGGTCAGGTAACCTCAGACAACCTGATCTCATTAGGACTTAGTGCTGCTACGAGCACCAAGTAGGGGAACTCCTATAGTGAGGTAGTTCAAGGGATCAAGAGTAAGTGGAATCTATTATTTGTTCATCAGGACCAGAATCTCGAAGCTTACAACAAAGACGAGAGCAGGTAGTAGCCTCAAAGGGAGCAAGCAAAGAACTTGTTACGTCAAATAGCTTGGTGGAATGCAGAACAACCCACCCTTGGAAGAATGTTTTAGAAGAGATTTTTACCTTAGACTCCCTAAATAAGAAAGGGGGATTGCCAGTTATTCGTAACACTTTCAAATGAAGAACGAGCTCGCATCAGGGCTAAATGGAACCACACAATCATTCTTAGGGTGTGGGGGAGGGTTCTTCTTCAAGAAGTTTTAAAGGAAAAGCTGGAAAGGTTATTGAAGTTAGGAAGCCTATTTTCAGTCACAGAGATAGGAAAAGGTTTCTTCGTAGCTTAACTGGCCTGTTCTGAGGATTTCGAAAAGGTGCTAACCCAAGGGCCATGGTTCCTAAGCCAACACTACATAGCTTTAAGAAAATGGGAACCTAACTTTAAGCCAGAAGAAGCCCTGAAAGAAAACTTGGCCATCCATTGGGTGAGACTCCCCCATCTACCACTAGAATACTATGATGTGGAAATCCTTAAACGAGTGAGTAGTTCATTGGGAACGTTGATTAAGATTAACGCAAGAACTTCTAGCATGGAGAAAGCTAGGTATGCTAGGATGTGTATTTAGGTTGTGAAGGAAACAATGGCCCCAACCATATCCATGGATGATCTCGTATAGGAGATTGTTTTTGAAAACTATCTCTTTACAAATTGTGGAAGAATGAGGCATAGTAAAAGTTCCTGCTTGTTCATAGTAGGGAAGGATGAAGCAAATAAGGAAACTAAGTAGACTCTTACAAAAAAAGACAAGGAGAAGGAAGCAACTTAAGAGGAAGGGTGTGTTAAGGTTGCCAACAGGAAAAAAAAAAAAAAAAAATCTCAGGGACCGNAAAAAAAAAAAGATCTCAGGGACCGCCGATAGCACATCTGAAACGGCTAGTTTTTTCAAACAATGAAATCCTTTATAGGAAATGACATCAAAAAAGTGCTGTCAAATCAACTCCAATAAAAAACCACACACCTTTAGCAAAAAGGAAAGTCAGCGCAAGGTAACCTTGTAGAGTCGGGACTAGTGCAGCCAAAAATAAAGTTAGCCACCTCTCAATCACATGTAACCCCTTTCCAAGGCACAACTACTGCTGTACTTTCGATTGAAAATGTGACCGAAAGGGAGCTACCAATGCTACCAAAAGCATTGGGGTTAAGTCCAATACCCAAAATGGATATCTCCGTACCACAGAAAGCAATAGAAAGATAAAGAAAAAGACATGAGTAAAACCCCTTTTTAGTCCCTGAATTATTCAGTGATTGACAAGTTAGTCCTCCAAAAATGTTCGCTGACAATTTCGTCTTCGAATTATGGTTCCGTACGACAAATTAGTCCTCGAATTATATTCGCTGACAATTTAGTCCTCGNTTGAAAATGTGACCGAAAGGGAGCTACCAATGCTACCAAAAGCATTGGGGTTAAGTCCAATACCCAAAATGGATATCTCCGTACCACAGAGAGCAATAGAAAGATAAAGAAAAAGACATTGCTAACTTAAAAGAAATTTATCTCTCATGCGATATGGAGATATTTGCTAAAAACTTGGGCTTGACCTTTAACCTTGAAGGACCTTCCTCCGACATACCAGAACCTTATGTGAAAAAGCAAGGAATAGCAACTTGTGAAAATGCCAAGCAGGACGAGAACCATGAGAAACAACCATATCCAACGCCTAGAGCAGCAATCTTTAAGACGTCACTGGGACCAACAAGATCGAGAGAGAATAATGCTCACCATGGTTACCCCTTTCATGATACCACTACAGATTATGAACCTATCAAATTAGGACTAGCAAGAGATTTTATAGAACTTGCAGCTAGCCAGGGAGGAGAAAGAGATGGACCTCCGAATTCAACTCAACCAAATGACTTCTCAGGGCCATCTAAGGAGGTCAGTCGCTCCACAACACCATTTTTGGAGCTAGGGGGAGAATCTGAAAGCATTAGTGAAGATGCACTACAAGCTATGTGATAATTTGTGGAAAGGACTCAGCGAGCAAGTAACCAGGACTCAAGCTTTTGTAAACATGCTCT
The DNA here is from genome assembly GCA_003255065.1 of Cercis canadensis. Lineage (NCBI taxonomy): Eukaryota > Viridiplantae > Streptophyta > Magnoliopsida > Fabales > Fabaceae > Cercis > Cercis canadensis. The sequence goes on from QAOA01001181.1 coordinate 39,367, forward strand.
CAATAGCACAACTAAAGTGTTAAAGGATGTAGCCGCTATACAAGAAATACTCGGGCTGTGCAAAAGGGCAAAAAATCTTGGTGCTTCCACCTCACAACCATCTAGTAGACAATACACTTCCAAGAGGGATTCTAAACTCAATAAAGGACTAGACTTGGCATCCAAGGGTGAAACTATGATTGCTTCATAGGATCACACTAAGGGAGAACCTACAAAGGAATCATAATGTGGGGATCTCCTTTACCGATCTAAAGATGAAACAAACCTATGTTTCATCAAGTTCTATCTCAGGCTAGATATAGGATGCTCCAATTGAAAGTGATTTGCAAGCCACAACTCCAGAACTTTCAGCTAACAAGGTCACGTGTGCTGTGGTGGCTAGAACCGGATCATTCTGAATTAAACTCATCAGAGGACTTAGTGAACAGTCACATGCAAATAATTTTTCTAGCATGGAACATTCGTGGGGCAACTAGACCTAAGTTTAGAAGAGTCTTCAAGGACTTAGTGTAGAGATACCAACCATATATGATGGTTATCACTGAGACAAGAATTACGGGAAGTATAGGTGAGGGTATCGTGCAATCTTTGGGTTTCTCAGGCTTTGAGATTGTTGATTCAATGGGCTTATTAAGTGGCATCTAGCTATTGCGACAAAGAGAAGCAGTGGATATCAACTTGCTATGGAAAAACTTTCAAGGGATTCACATGACTGCAAAGGTATTCGACTTCATCCTTATTATGTAAGGCTTTTATGCTAGCCTAGATGTAAATCATAAGGCCCTACTATGGAAAAACCATGAACATATTTCTCTTGCCCATAATCTTCCTTGGGTTATAATAGAAGATTTTAATGAGGTTTTAAACTCATCTGAAAAATTGGATGGTAATCAAATTAGTTTTAGACAGGCTAGTAGGTTTTAAGACTATCTTAATTTTTGTGAGCTAATAGATTTAGGTTTTGTTGGGCTTGCCTTCACTTAGGCAAATAAAAGAGACAGATGCCACCTTATTAGCGTAAGATTGGACCAAGCGTGTACAAACTCTACATGGCTTAATTTATGGCCACAATCTAAACTTTTTCACCTGCCAAGGGTAACTTCAAATCATTGTCCAATTCTTTTGGACACTAACCCATCATTTTTCTCTCAGAGGAACCCACCTTTCAAGCTTGAACCCATGTGGTTCAAGCACCTCAACTTTAAAGAAATTGTTAAACAAGCTTGGCTACTTGACGGTGACAACATTTCTTCAGCCAACCAAAATCTTGAATCCTTGGCAAGAACCTAGAACCAAAATACTTTTGGTAATATTTTCTCAATGAAGAAAATAATTCTCGTTAGGTTGCAGGGCATCCAGAAGTGCCCAATCTCATCATATTCCTTGCTTAGACTAGAAAAAAGATTTGTCCAAAGAATTCTTTGATATTTTGAAAGTAGAAGAACTTTGGGCAACAAAATCTCGTGTTGACTGGTTTGCTTTGGGAGATAGGAATACTGCCTTCTTTCATGCTTTAACAATTAATAGAAGAAGAACTAACATGATTTTTTAGATTAAAGACTTGTCTGACAACTGGTTATTTGAACCACAGGAAGTCAAAAACTTGATTGTAAACCATTTTATAAGGATTTTTTTCCTTGTATAGCTTTGTTTCATCCCTTGCTGACCTATATATCTATTTTCTTGGCCAATTTGTCCCACTAATCTTATCCAAGTTGACACCCCCTCTATTCCTGAAATAAAACATGCTCTATGGTCCTTAAAGCCTTTTATAAGCACCCAGTGCGGATGGAATTCATGCAAGCTTCTACCAAGCCCTTGGGGACTACGTTAAAGGGACCTTCTATAGGGATATCCAAAATGCTTTTGTCCAACAATACATCCTTCCCTGATGGAACAAAATGCTTTTTTGTTTAATCCCAAAAAATGCAAACTCGGAATCTATCAATCAATTCCGTCCTATTAGCTTGTGCAATTCCCATTATAAGGTGATTTCAAAAATCCTTGTGTCCCGATTGAAATCTTTTATTCCAAATTTGGTTTCCCTTATTCTAGGAGTCTTCATTCCCGGTAGGAAAGCCATTAATAATGTCCTTGTTGCTCAAGAAATTCTCCTTGATATGAAAAGGAGAAAAGGAAAAGCGGGGTGCATGGCGATTAAACTGGACCTTGATAAAGCTTATGACAAATTGGATTGGAATTTTATTAAGGATATCCTTCGGTCCTTTGATTTTCCCACCCCTTGGGTTAACATAACCATGAGTTGTATTACCTCAATGAAATCTTCCATTCTTATCAATGGGAGTAAATCAGATTTTTTTCCCACTTCAAAAGGTATTAGGCAAGGAGATCCTCTATCCCTTTGTCTTTTCATCCTCTGCATGGAAAGTCCTGTCCAAAATGATTCAAAAGGAGGTAGAGAGGAAGAAGTGGAAACCTTTCTCCTTTAAAGGTTCCAATGTCTCCATATCTCATTTTCTCTTCGCAGATGATATTATTTTGTTTGCCCAAGCTATAGAAAATAATGTGTCCTTTGTGGCTAAGGTATTGAAAGATTTCAGCAAGGTTTCGGGTCTGGAGATTAATATCTCTAAATCTCGTATTTGGTTTTCTCCAGTCACACCTATAGAAGAAAAAGAAAAAAATATGTCAACACCTTTCCTGTAGAGCCTCAAACTCGTTAGAAAAGTACTTGGAATTTCCTCTCGGTAATGATAGAGCATCTAGCGGTCACTTCCAGTTTGTTTGTGATAAGGTGGTTGAATGACTGGGTGGGTGACAAAATTTTTTTTTGTCTTAAGCTGGTAGACTTGCACCAGTAAATTCAGTTTTGGAAGCAATACCTACATATTTCTTGCAGGGATTAGCCTGCCTAATTCAATTTGTCTCAACATTGATAAAGCAATGAAGAATTTCTTATGGGGACAAATAGAGCATAAAAAGAAACTTCATCTCATTGGATGGGAAAAAATTATGAAACATAAGAAGAAAGGTGGTTTGGGTTTGAAGAGAACTAAGTTAAGAAACCTTGCTTTTATGGCTAAGCTGAGGTGGAGATTGGCTAAAGAACCAGACAGCCTCTAGAGCAAATGCATGGTAGCTAGATATGGAAGGGATCTTACGAAAGGCAACACAGCAAAATCCATTACTCGTAAAAGTTTAACACAAGGATTGAAATGTTTTGAAAAAGGGAAAAATGGTTAATTAGGAATAGCCAAGGTGTTTGGTTCTGGTTAGAGAAATGGTTGGACTTGGGCATCCTTCGACAAATGATAAAGGGACCTCTCCCTAGGTTTGAAGTTAAAAAAATGGTGGCTAATTACCTGTCCCTATCTAGGGAATGGAGATTGGACTTACTACCTGTTATCCTCCCTTAAACGTTATTGAACACATGAATGCTTGTCCTCATGCCTGCTGTTGAGTGAGTTTTATACTCACTCTTTAGATGTCTTTTTGTAAAGTATTTGGTTGGTTTTTGAGGAATGATGGCCACTTATTGTAAGTTTTATGTTAAATTGCAGAACTCATGGACTAAAGTGAAGAAATGAAGTAAAGAGAGGATTTGGACAGAAAACCAGCGCTGCAGCCTTTGAAATCCAGCTCCGCAGCCCTTGGAGCATTAGAATGCATGATTTGGACAGCAAGCCAGTGCTGTAGCCCTTGAAATCCAGCGCCACAGTGCTAAAGTACTGAAAATTCAGTCTCAGACAGAGAGCCAGCGCCGCAGCGCCAGTTTTCCAGCAGCCCAGCGCCTCAGCGCCCACAACAGCCATTCAGGCAGTGTTTCCAGTGCCGCAGCACCCAATATCCAGCGCCGCAGCGCCCGTGCGCGGATTATTGATACACGTCACTCTGTTTCTCTAGTTTTAGGGCTTTTCTTGAGAAGTATAAATAGGATACCTAGGGAATTAGAAGGGGGTTCGTTCTTAGACACTTTTGGAGGCATAAAGGAGGCAAAGCAAGGATTGAAGGGAGGAGATGCAAAGCTGATTTGACCTTCAAACCAGAGTTTTTCCTCTTTTACCTTTGAATCATGTCTCAATTTTATTCTTTCTTGTTCTCTTCTTCTAGTATGAACTAATTCTCTTATCTAGGGGTACGATGTAGCCTAATTAGGACTAGCTGTAGTTTCTTATGAAGTTAATTCCATTATTTATCTCTTCAATTTGAGCGTTTATCTCTTCTCTTAATGCTTCTGATTGTTTGGCCAATAATTAGATGAATTTTTAATCACAATGAGACCAGAAGGAGAGTTGTGTGTCAAGTTCCTTGGGGTAAATGCCATGAGTTACATGGAGGATAGGAATATACCTCTATGGCTCATGTAATCAGTTAAAAAGATCCACAAAACTAAATGAATTCATAATTATTGTAACTCGTATAGGGATATACAGGGTTAGTAATTAAGGGATATCTACACTAGACCTTGGGAGAGGCTAGTAAATAAATTAAGGAATCTTGATTAGCAAATAGGAAGATAAATTGGAGTTAATGGAATATGGAATGAAAGCTGGGAGTAATTATGGTGAAATCGGAACCCTGGGTGTTTCTCTCTTGCTTAATCTATTATTTTTCTGGTTTACTTGTTTTTATTCTATTTTCAGTTGTTTCATTGAAATATCTCCATATAGATTGATTAGATAAAGATAAGGTTAACCCTCTTTCTGTAGTTGGTACATTAGTCCTCGTGAGAACGATAAATTTATCTCATTTTATTACTTGCAAACGACAACGTACACTTGCGTTGGAATTTTCACAACACCTGCTTTAATTCCAAAGAAGACACTTTTGTATTAGGTGGAGAAAGGTTCGGAAACTTTAGCCTTTCCAGTGCATATTGCATGTTTGACCTAAGATTCTCAACTCTGTTATCTCCAAACCTAAGCTGGGTCTGAAAAGCTAAATATCATCCTCGCATTCAGCACTTTCTTTGGCTGGCGTCCCTTGAAAAACTTCCATGTAAGGCTTTGTTGTCCTCTAGAAAAATTATTCCTTTTTGTGCCCCCTTTGCAACTCTCAACCTAAAACCTACTTCCATATTTTGAAGAAATGCCCCATTGTTGCTCCCATTTAGGATAATTTTCAGCTCGTCCCAGATCCTGACCTAGACCTTGGGAACTTACACTCTTGGCTTAAGCCAAACTATTAAAATTCTACTCTAACCACCTCTGGTATTCCTGCAGGAATAGTATTTGCTTATTTTTTTAGAGCATTTGGCTTCATAGAAATAAACGGATCTTTGAGAACTAGGCCTTTGATCTTTCTCATATCCGATCCTTCGCTCTGGAAAGAGCTTCAGAATTATTCTTTCTCTCTTCTAAAGTCTCTATGGACTCTCAGAGACATGAAATTCATGTTAGGTGGCAAGCCCCACCTATAGGTTTCTTCAAGCTAAACACATGGTTCAGCTCTTGCTAACCCAGGACCACTGGGGGTTGGAGGTATTATTAGGAATCATAAAGGAGAATGGGTGTCATTTTGCTAAGAAAATAGGAGTGGGCTCTACAAACTTAGCTCAACTGTGGGTGGTTTTGGAAGGCATAAGCCTTGCATGCCAGATGGGAATCACAATGCTGCTTATAGAAGTTGATTCTCAGTTTGTTACTAGTATTCTAAAAGATACACACAACTCTAACCATTATTTTGAACCTCTGGTTGATCATTGTAGGGAACTATTACAGGGTATACCCCATTTTAAGCTGAAAGACGTATTTTGGGAAGCTAATGGAAGTGCAGATGCTATGGCTAAAGCGGCACACAATCTGAATGGCCAGTACAATATCTTTATTGGACCACCTTCTTTTGTTAGGGATGTAATCTATTTTGATGTCATGGGAAGATCACTTCCTAGGCTTCTAGGTTCTTGTATTGTTGAAACTCCTCTTTTCTGATTGGCCATTATTTATTTATAAATTAATATATGGTGTAGGAGTTCAAACTTCTTACTTGTAATAAATTACTCAAAGTCTATTAGACTGTGTTATTTATTTATATTACTACATATGATCATGCAGCAAGTTAACTTCGTTGGATATCATTTGTCCCTAATGAAGAAAATTTTGCTGCCAATTAATTTTTGCATGTGAGTATTATTTGCTTTAAGAGTACTGTGTTTGGAATATCTTTGAGATGGGATTGAGATTTTCATATAAAAAAAATATTTCAAATCCTATAAAAATAGATAAGATTTATAAATTATTAGAATATAATTAAGATTGAANCATTTGTCCCTAATGAAGAAAATTTTGCTGCCAATTAATTTTTGCATGTGAGTATTATTTACTTTAAGAGTACTGTGTTTGGAATATCTTTGAGATGGGATTGAGATTTTCATATAAAAAAAATATTTCAAATCCTATAAAAATAGATAAGATTTATAAATTATTAGAATATAATTAAGATTGAAATTTGAAAAATAAAATGATGTGCTAGATGAATGCGAAGGCTACGATGTGTGTAGGATGATAAGTGATGATCATAGGTTTCATTTCAAGCTATTTATTTCTTTGTCGCTTCCTTCTCACATCTCCTAGCTTTTGTGCATTGATAATGTTAATTATTAGTCATGATGGAGACATCCATTTGAGGCAAACAGACGTTTTTGCTATTCATTTATACTAGATAATTTTCCTCGCTTCACACGATGATAAACATCTTTTTCAAACAAATAGATAATATCAATGATTTTTTTATATTTAAAATTGAGTTTTTATTGTACCATTAACAAAATTACAAAATAATGTGCTAAAATGTTCTTTATAGATAATAGGTATAGAAGCGATGGTAGAGGTGTTTACGGGGTGAGTCAACCCGATGAACTCGCCCAAACCAATCCAAATCGTAAGGCTCGGGTCGGTTTATGTGGGTTGATCGGGTTGGTTCGGGCCCCAAACCAATAAACTAATTTTATGTGTTTCAGTTAGCGGGTTTGGGATTCAACCCGCCCAAAACCCAAACCACACTGCATACGCACCATTTTACTTCTTGCCTAAATGTCACTGACCTAATCTGAATTCTAGAACTCTCATTCCAGCCAAATTTAAAAGGAGAACTAAAATCTTATTGGAGAGGAAAGCATTGAATATAAACACCATGAGATATAGAACAAGAACGGTGTACTGGAACATCTGTTGGTTTTACTTACTTCACCATAACACCAAGTCCAACCTCTTCGGACTGGGAACGCCAACAGCAACCAGCAAGAGAGAGAGAGACGAAGAAGAAGAAACGAGAGAGAGAGAAGAAGAAGAAGAAGAAGAAGAAGAAGAAATCAAAGGAAGACAAAGGCAGAGAAAGAAACACTACTGTTGAGTGTCCACTATCGATCTCCTTCTCTCTCCGTCAATCTCCATCTCCATCGAGCTCCATCGATCTCCTTCTCTCTCTTGAGCTCTGTCTCCATCTCTCTGACTTTCTCCATAGTTCTCTTTCTGAGTTTCTTCTCTATCGTATATTTTGTAGTTGTAAGCTATTTGGTGATTTGGTCTCTGATATATGTCTAAACTGACCAAACCGCCATAACCGAACCGTTCAACATCGGTTTGATTTGGTTTGGTTTGGTTTATTACATAAATTCCAGCCAAACCGAACCGAACTGTGAACAGCCTTAAGCAATAGAGTGCTCTCAAAAATTACCCTACATGTTTCGATCTCATTCTCAAAGATAATATAATAAAGAAATACAATAGAATAAAAAACATAAAGCATTCAAGTCCAAGTGTTCAAATGAAAAGTTACAAATTAAGGGTACATATCAATTAAATAAAAAATAATCTTTCCTAGCTCACAAATTCGTGAACATGATCTGATCTCACTCTTTAATGGTCTATTTCTTTTTTCCACACATGACAAACGACTGAAAAATGTTTTATCTTTTCACCTGTGCAATGAACAGGGAAAAAATGACTAAAAGAACGACGTATGTTGAGAAGAATGTTTTAAAAGTTACATGAAAACAAATTAGACATATATTAGTACCGTTAAAGATGTTGACAAATACCTTATGGTAATTTTCATAACTTTGTATAAGTTCGAAGGAATTTATTGAAATAAAAACATTTATGTTTTTGTTTGGTATCTTCAGAATTTGGAAAATAAATGAAGNAAGATTGAATCCTAGAGGGAATTTTTTTTTTTTAATACACTATGTCGATATAGAGTTGTGCCTTCAAGATCACCTGAAAAATGACTTAGTCCGGCTTCATGAAAAGTGGCACGAGAATACCATTAACCTTTAAATAAAATAAAAAAATGTTCCAAGGTTTTGTAGAATAATTAGTTTTAATGATACGATTTGTACCAAATGAAAAAAATATAGACATTGGTAGCACCTCAAGAGTGGGTGATAGTGTTACTATCATTCTCAAAACTTCAATTTTAAATATCCTATGTTTTTGGTCTTACTGTGAAGTTCTTGTAAATCATTATAATCGAATGAGACAAAAAGTAGTAAAAGACTAGCAAGATTGCATAAGTTGGGCCACACATAGATTAATTAGAAAAATGTTTATAGGAAACTAATTTTTTTCATTTGACATTATTTATGCAACTTAGCATGATACCAACTGTACTAAGGTATAGTAGAACTTGAATTCCGTATATAAAACCCTCTTGTCACATTCTACAGCCGTATGATAAAACCACTCTTCACTTTTTTGTGTATCATTTGTACCTAATGCTGTAATGCATAATCTTACCTGCGTGTTTTGAACATTTGCACCTAATCGTTGTGTACGAGTTTCAATTGCTCTAAGAGTGTGCTTTGCACATTTTTAAAACATGAATTTTTTTTTTTTTTTTTTCATTTCATAGATAGAGCTGTATATTTTAGCTAGAGATAATGGGTTATGTGATTCAAATATGGGATCTCAATTTTTTTGAGAGACTCTTGGAACTTAACCTTTTTAAACCATAATTGACAATAACAAATATTGTTTTAAAACTTAAATTTTTTAAAAATGAAAGGATTTATAAAATTATTTGAAAAATTGTGAATAAATGTAAATGTGTGGTATATTATTATTAATTATATATATTTATATGAATTTTTATCTTGTACACCATCACGAGANGTCACAAGAGTTTAAAATTTACACAAGCGGCTTGACTTATATATTTTTTATAATAAGTATTTCATAAAAAACTATTTTAATAATGATTTAGGTAGTATTAAATAGATTTCTAAAATTAACTTCAACAAAACATAATAAAACGTGATCAAACTATAAATATTATTTAAAATAATTAATCATGACTGTTCATTTTGTGTTTTGATTATTTTTGTATAAAAAATGTATTTTGGAACATAAAAAATCTTACATTGAGATAAATAAATATTTGAAGGTTTGTGCAAATTCTAGTTATTATAAACCAAATCATTAAATTTTAGTTATTTATGTAAATATTTCACTTTTCATTGCTTCTGTAAATAGAAAACAAGAAAAAGGTGTTACTCACGGTTTCTTCTCACATCCGTATGCCATGTTTGACGTTGGAATGAGTTTTCTATTCTCCCCCTCAGCTTGCTCTCTGATAACCTCCTTCTATAATATCATTATAAGTCATGATTATTTTATATTTTATTAAAATATATCCACATATGAGTTATTATTTGAAGAGACACCAGTAGTGAAAATTTTATGATTTTATTTATAATAAGCTAAATTCATAATAGCAATATGCTTAAACTAGTTATCTATCTTAATTTGAGATGTTTTATAATATAAAATATATTTAAAATATAAAGATCATATGAATATAAAATAAAAAAAACTTAATTAATTCTAAATAATCTTTCTAATTTGATAACTTTAATTTTTTTTTTGGATGGAGATCACTTTTAGAATTTTTGGGCTGAATATTACTTACTTTGTTTTTGGAAAGCAAAAATAGTAATTGTTGTGAGAAATTTTAACGCAAGTGTACGTTATCGTTTCCAAGTAATAAGATGAGATAGAGTTATCATTTCCACGAGGACTAATGTATCAACTACCGAAATTGGGTTAACCTTAATTTTATCTAATCAATCAATATGGAGAGATTTTCAAGAAACAACTAAAATAGGATGAAAACAACCTTAAACCAGTAAAATAACAAACTAAACCAGTAAAATGATAAAATTATCAAGAGAGAAAATATCTAGGGCTTTTGATTTAACCATAGCTATTCCGATTTGCTATTCCTAATTCATTAACCAAGAACAATCTTCCTTAATTGCTAGCCAAGAACCCTAAATTATTTATTAGCCTTTCCCAAGGTCAAACAAAAGTATTTCTAAGTTATGAACCCACGATATTCCTATGTGAATTGCGAATAACCTAGAAATTCACTTAATTCTATGATTCTTTTTAAATAGCTACACAGGCCATAGAGGTATATTCTTATCCTACATGCAACCTATGTTCTTAATCTCTATGTTCTTTAATTACAAATTACCTCCCAGTCTCATTGTAATTATCTAATCAACTAATTGGTGATCAAGCAATTAGAAGCATGAAGATTTGAGAAGAATAAGACAATTTTATAAAGGAGTTCTTGAATTAAAGAAATAGAAAATAACAAATCATCCTAGCTAGGCTACATCATAGGCCTAGAAGGAAATTTAGTTCATGCTATAAGAAGAGAACAAGAAAGAACAAAAATTTAGACATGATTCAAAGGTAAAAGAGGAAAAACTCTGGTTTGAAGCTCAAACCAGCTTCGCATCTCCTTCCTTCAATCCTTCCTTTGCCTCCTTTGTGCTTCCAAAAGTGTCTAAGAACGAACTCCCTTTCTAATTCCCTAGGTTTTCTATTTATACCCCTTCCTACAAAGCCTTAAAACTAGAAGAATTTAAGTCACGTCTGCAAAAACAAGTATGGGCGCCGCACCTCTGACTCGCTGGAAGAAACATGCTTCTTTGCACTTTCGGGCGCCGCACCTCTGTATTTTGAGGAGTGCGGCGCTGAGTTGCTGTCCCAACATGTGTATTTTTTCGTATACGGAGGGGGGGGGGGTGCGGCGCTACTGTTCAAGGGGTGCACCCCTGAGCTGCTGTCCTGCTTTTAAGTTTCATGCTCCAAGGCCCGCGACTCTAGGTTTTGAGGGCCGCAACCCTTGAATTCTGTCCCAAAAACTTCCCAATTCTTCATTCTAACCTATGAAACCTACAATTTAACATAAAACATCACATTAGATGATGATTAATCTCAATAAACAATCAAATAATTAAGTAAAAGATATCTAAAAAGTGGATATAAAAGCCACTCAACAGTAATGAGAATAGATTATTCCAATATTGGGTAAAGGTGCCATGGCCATCCCATTTTTGTACTCAATTTAAACCCTAAATTAAATAACTAATCATGCATCTAATTTGTAATTATGCAATCTAACTATTTCTACATGCTATTTTAACTTCAATCCACTAATTAAAATAAAATAATAACAACAAACTAATCTAAATCAAAGTGAGAAGAGAGAAAGGGAATTTGAGTTTTGAATAATTAAAAAACTCACCTAAGGAATGAGTAGCTCAACCCTATACACCGAAAATAGAAGAATGACGACGGAAATCTATCAAAAAATGGACCATGCTGTCGAAAATAGAGGCTTGGAGAGAGAGGGGAAGAGAGAATAGTGATTTGGGTGAAGAAGAAGTGATAAGTGAGAGAGAAAGATGGGAACTCGGTTGTGTTTGAATTTCTTAATTCCAATAAAAAAAAAATTTGTTGGAATTCGAGAAAAATTCTAATAAATTTAAATACATTACTGAAACGGTACATTTTTCTTAAAAAAATTTTAAAAAAATTTCAACGGAATATACTGTTAGAATTTAAAAAAAAAAACAAATTCTTAAAAGATAAAAATAATTTTAAAAAAATTCTAAGGAAATATGTCAACGAAATATTCTGTTAGAATTTTTAAAAAAATGAAAAAATTAAAAAAAATTAATTTTTAAAATATTTCAATGGTATATTCCGTTGAAAAAATTTAACCAAACAAAATTCTGTTGAAATTTTTTAAAATATTTACCGTTGAAAAATAGATATTTTCTTATAATGGCAGTGATTTATTTAACATCCCACAAAAGGATAGATAGAGACTCATTGAGAAAATTACTCTTAAGATCCAATTAACCTACAAAAGAAGCTAGCTACTCAATTAGCCTTTGGGTGTTAAGTGATATCTTTAAGTAGCGCTGCCCAGGACTTTTAGTTAAAAGAAAGATTTGAATTCTATGTATAATTGATAAGAACCCTGAAGGTTGAATATTAATTATATTTTTATAAGTGGACGGACCACATTCAATCATTCTTTAATGCAATATGTTAGTTTGTATTTAATTTTGTTGATAGGTCATGATCGTGACATCCGCACTCACAGGTTTCAATTAATTTCAATCTTTAAACTTTGTCTAAGTTCAATGCATCACGTTCACTAAACGATTTTAATAGGTTCCTTTCATGCATTTGATTTCTTTGTCTTATCCTCTTAACATCTACTACCTTTTTGTGCGTTTACATTTCATGCCACTATTGATATTTATATTACTACTTATGATTATGCGGCAAATTCACCTTTTTAGGGTATCGTTTGTCTCTAACCCATAAAACTTAATAGCTAATTCTTGTTAGAGTGCATTCTGAACAACCTTAAAATAAGATTAAAATTTGAAAAAAAAAATGACTTGAAAATCGTATAAAAAGTTATAGAATTTATAAAATGATAGGAAAATATAGGACTGAAATATGTAGAAAAAGAAAATATTAATTTTCTCTGAGTCTTAACGATGTTCAGAGGTTTCATTTCACGCATTTTGTTTCTGTTCCCCTTCTTCTTTCTCAATTCTATACAAGCTTTTGTGCGTGTTGTTTTCATAAAGCATTTTAAAATTAAATAATAATTTTCTACACCATGACATATTAAAGCTTATCCTTATTTTTACAAAATTAAATAAACTGATTTAAATATCATTCTGGATAAGCGTTGCTTTCTCCCTCTAATAAGTTGCATTGCAGAAATTATTGAAGCTGACTTATTGGCAGTGAGATGACAGAACTCATCAGCTCTGCTCAGAGCATACATACAAATCTTGTACCTATGGAAAGGGATTTTGCCAAATGGCCCAGCAAGCATAGAGAAAATTGGTTTGGAAAGGGGTAACAGACATTCTTTTCCACTTATAATTCAAACTCAGGATATTCTTTAAAGAGGTTATTCAACTTTAAGGAATCTACACAGCCTTTTTATTTATGAATGTACTTAGTCAAAAATTTGGCAATGTATATAACATGATAATGCGTATTACAATATAAGATGACAATATATTACTTGTTTATTCATAGAGGACTAAAAAGCTTTAAACATAACACCTCTTGTGATTTTCTTAAACCCCAATACATTACATGATAGATTTTCGAACACTAAACCACAAGAGTTGAACATAGGTAGATGCCATTTAAACAACACTAACAGAAAGAGGGATCGTGGGATCCTTATTTAGAAATTAGATAATAAGTAGAACATACATAACTCATTCATATCACACAACGCCTATTAAATATCTTGCAATTGGAGCTTCTGCTCTGCAAGGTTGAACTGGTTGAACTGGTTGAACTGAAGTACCAGGAAAGGATATATTGCGTTTCAAATTGTCCCGTGGCTCCAGAGAAACCAACTCTAACCTGTTCTGGAAGAACATCAGACAAATCAACGACATGTGAGAGAACATAATCTCCACCATTAGGGTAAGTCAGAATGACTGTTAAGATTTTGGAACTAGCATCATAGCTAATGTGTGCAGTGGCTATTGATCCACTGAAAGCATCACTGTCTTGCCACCTCTTAGTTGTCACAGATTCAATGGAGTTGACATCAATTCCGATATGTCGATAACGTGGATCTTGCCATTCACCATTTGCCCAAGTGTCAAATTCGACAGCAACAACTTGATTTTTGGAGGTGTCAGTAGCAGTAGCAAGATTAAATAGTCCTAGGCATCCCCCAGCATCTTTGACTTGAGAATCCGTTGGTGCAATAAAGAAGGCAAATCCATCAGCTGGATTACTAGCAGTGGTTTTCAGGATAAAGGAGAAGGTAGTGTAAAAGCTGGCAACGTTGCCTGTGCTGCTATCCCGAAGTTGCACTGTTTCAGAATATAAGGCTTGGCCTGCACTCCATCTTATTGCGTTACCATCGTTGTCTGTCTGGGTAAGTTGCAGAGTCCCAGTAGTTGAATTGGCATGGCCTTGGAAGGTTATATCACTTAAGTCTGACCAGAAATTGGGGTAGTTGAAGCTAACAGACTCTGATGACTTCACCTTGCAAAGTAACAGGAGGGAGCAAGTTATGATGGCAAGTGCTAGGTGTGGTTTTGAGTTGGAGAGAGCCATGGTTGCGATACTTGTGAATTATGATTTAACACAAGATGAGGATGAGTGAGAGGTTGCTCTTGCATAAATATATATATATAGAGAGAGGGAGGGCTTGGTGCTTGTGTAAGCCAATATGGAAAATAGAAAATATGAGCGTTGTGTTAGAAGTGGACTTCAATAAGACTTTACAATGGACCACATAGGGACATCGGCACTCACATGTTTCAATTAATTTCAATCTTTAAACTTTGTCTAGGTTCAATGTATCACGTTCACTAAACTATTTTGATAGGTTCCTTTCATGTATTTAATTTCTTTGTCTTATCCTCTTAACATCTACTAACTTTTTGTGCATTTACAAGTCATATCAAAAAAATAAAAAATAAGTTAACTAGTCATAATCTTGACATTCACATTTGTGGCGAATAGAGGGTGCCACTATTAATATTTATATTACTACTAATGATTATGCCGCAAATTCATATCGTTTGTCCCTAACCCAGAAAACTTAACAGCTAATTCTTGTTCGAAAAATTTATTGTTAGAACTCGTTTTTGAAAAAAAAAAATTCCAACGAAAAATTCTGTTGAAATTTTTTTATATATTTTTGAAAAAATAAAAAATTATTTGGTTTTGGTTTTTGAAATTCTAACGAAATGAAATTTTCGTTGAAATTTTCTTANTTAAATTTTTTATTTTAGTAAATTTCTAAATAATATTTGTTAAAAATCAAAACATACCATTTATAAATATCATTTTTATTACATAATTTCTATAACACAAATATCAAATTCATTAAATAATTCTTATAAGTTGATAATGTATTGAGTACAAAATTTAAATCTCAAATAATTACACCAAGTTTATTTTTAATTATTCAAAAAATATACAACATTGTAGAAGAGCATATCATTCTCTCAACTAAATAAAAATAAAACATAAATTTTGTAGAAGAGCAAGATGCTATAACTAAATTTCAGTCTTTATACTTTGTTTCTTCATCGTCATCTTCATTGTTTCTTGCATATCTCCAACCATCCTCAACATTGTCCGATCCTCTTCAGTTTCTTCGCTATCTTCTTCCTCATATGACAAATCTTCAACTACAAAATAACTTGAGGAGGTTGTGAATTGGAATGAAACTAATATCTCAAATCATGAGAAACAGATTCTTCGCCAACCAATCTATGCCATATTCCCCTCCCTTTATGTTGAAGCCTCACAAACGAGTCTTAAGATAAACTCCAATAATAATATTAATTAGAAAGAAGCAACCAGCAGAAAGGGAACACAGTCAATTTCAATGAGAGGGTAAATCTATCTATATAAAAATGGAGCACAGATAGACTCCAGGGAGTGCCAATAGCCACTCAAACTAAATAGGAGCAGAAAACCTTAACAATCAAATAAAATTACTGAATAATATAATCTGTCACAGAACTAACAGTGACAAAAAAGTATCTCTTATAAAACCATAACAATTCTTAAATTATAGCCTGAGAAGTAGGAAATCCTTACAATTAATCCTAAGAATTAGAGGTAGCCTAAAAGTCCACATGATAATAACAAATTCCTTTATGCCATTGTTATTGATCTTTTTGCTATATTCTCCATAAAATAGGCTACCTGAAATGTCATCGAAGCCCCAAAATTGATCATTTTCTTCGCCAGCAACAGCATGAGAACTACTTTCTTCAGGTTGGACTGATGTGTCATCTGAATGATCCTGCTGTCTGCGCAAAAACAACATTAATCAGATCAAACACTGCCNTTAGCCATGATTGCGACATGGGCAAATTGTGGCAAATAGACGATGCCCCAATTCATCTATACTACTGCTTACAATCATGCGGCAAATTCAATTTATTGGGGTACCATTTATACTAACGCATATAACTTAGCTGCTAATCCTTGTATATCTGTTTTAGTTATTCTAAGAGTGTGTTCTGAATATGTTTACATTAGGAATGGAATAACTCAAAGGTTTTGCTTGGTGATATATATACAATAGGTTAACTAGCAAAGGATTGAATATTGCGCTAGAACCCATGGAAATGTTTTCTTGAATGTACTTAGCTGATGTATGAAGTGCACATTTATGATTGCCTAGAGAGAAAATTATGTTAGAATATTTGTGTGAGCTACCAATAATTGATGGCAAATTGACCTCAATAATACACATTTGTAAACTATTTATATAAAATGGGCAGTTTCTAAACTATTTACCTAAAAGAGGTAATTTTGAATAATTCATTATTTCTCAAACAGAAATGAAATGCGCTACATACAAAAAAAACGTGTATAAACTGAACACGCTATAAAACATTTGAACCAATCATTTGTTTACTATTTACGAGAAAAGAATAAAAAGGCGTGCAAGTAAACACACTTTAAGAGATAAAACGTCACGGTTTAGGAGACAAAGCGTCACATACATGCTCTTTTATGGCTAAATTTTATTATAGGTACATGTATTGGAAAATGTAAATTATAATAAATGATCTCAATTGTATCTAAAGTAGTGGTATTAATATATACAAATAAGAGAATAATAAATTTAAAACTATTCTTAGTACTATCTTATATTTAAAATACATTTAAATATATAACCTAATCATGTCTAGAGGATTCTAGTCATGCTGTTGTCATGTGGTCTTTGGCATGGACCACGTACATTAACAAGGACAACGTACAATAATTTCCTAAGATTCTATGGTCGTTGGCATTTTATTTTGATTAATTTCTCAATAATTGCAAGCACTTAGGGACTCCACTTTACCATGGACCACATAGGGACATCAACACTCACATGTTTCAATTAATTTCAATCTTTAAACTTTGTCTTGGTTCAATGCATCACGTTCACTAAACGATTTTGATAGGTTCCTTTCATGCATTTAATTTCTTTGTCTTATCCTCTTAACATCTACTAACTTTTTGTGCATTTACAAGTCATATCAAAAAAATAAAAAATAAGTTAACTAGTGATAATCTTGACGTTCACATTTGTGGCGAATAGAGGGTGCCACTATTAATATTTATATTACTACTAATGATTATGCCGCAAATTCACCTTGTTAGGGTATCGTTTGTCCCTAACCCAGAAAACTTAACAGCTAATTCTTGTTCGAAAAATTTATTGTTAGAACTCGTTTTTGAAAAAAAAATTCCAACGAAAAATTCTGTTGAAATTTTTTTATATATTTTTAAAAAAATAAAAAATTATTTGGTTTTGGTTTTTGAAATTCTAACGAAATGAAATTTTCGTTGAAATTTTCTTAAATTTTTTATTTTAGTAAATTTCTAAATAATATTTGTTAAAAATCAAAACATACCATTTATAAATATCATTTTTATTACATAATTTCTATAACACAAATATCAAATTCATTAAATAATTCTTATAAGTTGATAATGTATTGAGTACAAAATTTAAATCTCAAATAATTACACCAAGTTTATTTTTAATTATTCAAAAAATATACAACATTGTAGAAGAGCATATCATTCTCTCAACTAAATAAAAATAAAACATAAATTTTGTAGAAGAGCAAGATGCTATAACTAAATTTTAGTCTTTATACTTTGTTTCTTCATCGTCATCTTCATTGTTTCTTGCATATCTCCAACCATCCTCAACATTGTCCGATCCTCTTCAGTTTCTTCGCTATCTTCTTCCTCATATGACAAATCTTCAACTACAAAATAACTTGAGGAGGTTGTGAATTGGAATGAAACTAATATCTCAAATCATGAGAAACAGATTCTTCGCCAACCAATCTATGCCATATTCCCCTCCCTTTATGTTGAAGCCTCACAAACGAGTCTTAAGATAAACTCCAATAATAATATTAATTAGAAAGAAGCAACCAGCAGAAAGGGAACACAGTCAATTTCAATGAGAGGGTAAATCTATCTATATAAAAATGGAGCACAGATAGACTCCAGGGAGTGCCAATAGCCACTCAAACTAAATAGGAGCAGAAAACCTTAACAATCAAATAAAATTACTGAATAATATAATCTGTCACAGAACTAACAGTGACAAAAAAGTATCTCTTATAAAACCATAACAATTCTTAAATTATAGCCTGAGAAGTAGGAAATCCTTACAATTAATCCTAAGAATTAGAGGTAGCCTAAAAGTCCACATGATAATAACAAATTCCTTTATGCCATTGTTATTGATCTTTTTGCTATATTCTCCATAAAATAGGCTACCTGAAATGTCATCGAAGCCCCAAAATTGATCATTTTCTTCGCCAGCAACAGCATGAGAACTACTTTCTTCAGGTTGGACTGATGTGTCATCTGAATGATCCTGCTGTCTGCGCAAAAACAACATTAATCAGATCAAACACTGCCTTGCAGTTTGCATAAATTGAAATACAACATTGTCATTTAAAATGGCTTACACTTCATATTTTGTATCATTTAAAATTTGCTGTAGGTTCTATCAAAGAGATATTTTCTATCATGACCTTCCGTATGACAAATTATGGATCACAATTATCAACATGCTTTAAGGTATACGAGCTATAGTGCCAAGGAGCAAGAATAGAATATGCACCGAGAAACAGTGTCATTGTTTACTGCAATATGAATTAGTGGCATGTAATTAATATACTAAGAAGCTAAATTATACTTGGAGTCCATATGCAATACCAATCACTACTCAAACATCAAAGGCAATCCACTTCAAGAGCACAAACAAGTTTGAGCAACAAAAAACAATAGGCTTATTATCTATTGGAAAGACGAACCTACTCTGAATGCATTGATAATCCCTTAAGAACAAGAATTAGCACTTTAGTTGATCCCAGCCACTGCTTATTATTCACAAGAATCTTGCATAATGTTTACTGCATATCACATCATTAGCAGTTTGAGCTTACAGAGGGTTATGTCCTCAAATAGTAGTTTATTTTACAATATCAAGAGAAATAAAATGGAATTATATACAAATCAACCAAACGGAAAGTTTATACATAAACCAAGCTTTCAATCTAAATTCTTCTTTAAATTAATTCTTTAACAATATCCCAAAGAACTTATCACTGTACTGAAAATACTAATCAAATGCTGCTGGGGATTTCTG
This sequence comes from Cercis canadensis, assembly GCA_003255065.1. NCBI lineage: Eukaryota > Viridiplantae > Streptophyta > Magnoliopsida > Fabales > Fabaceae > Cercis > Cercis canadensis. The sequence goes on from QAOA01001181.1 coordinate 58,819, forward strand.
ATTTCTGATTTCTATAGGATATATATAACTACACATGTATTTTTCATGCATGTATGCAGTATGTCAGTATTTATGGTTTTGATAAATGTGGATAAGTAGACAATTACTCCAGACCTTTAACAATATGATGTATTCTTAAAATCAACAACTAACTAGGCAGCACCATTGTCCTCAAAATAAGACTAAGCATTGAAACTTGCCTACTTTTGACAGCTCTGCTGCACCACTTGTATGACAGAACAAACTGATTAAAGAGAGAATGAGGATTACAATTCCAGCAACCGAAGCAGCGGTTTTCCATGGAGTCTTGCAGTAATCATGTCTCAATGTCGACTTCTTGCGATGCCAAGGATCTTTATAGAAGGCATCCAAGTCATTGCAAAGTCTAAGATAATGAGAACTAAAATTTACTTACGTAATAATTTTCCACAGATTATTAAACAAGTTAGCGACAGAATTGCTATCACCTAGCCAGTTAAGGACAATTCTATTTTGAACCAGAACATCCGCATCTCTACNAGAACAAAGAAAAAAAAAAATGCGGCAATGGAATTTGACAGACATTGACCAAACCTTCAGAAAAATTCACTTGAATACGAGCTTCATCTTCGCCAGTGATAGTTCTAGAGCAAATTTTCAACAGATTGTCCTCAAGTTCCTTAGCGAGATCAACTTCCCAATTAGCTGCAAGGTCACGCTCTGGGCAAACCACATGGACAACACTGCTACTGCTGCCCGGGCCTGAGGTACGTTTATTCATCTTCAATGGACAGAATTGCAGCGTAGATCATAGCAGTGTCAGTAATTCATTCGAAACCCTAGGGCTTCAATTCAGGGGAGAGAAATTGAGAAGGCTGAATAGAAAAATTAGGTTTTTGAACTTGAATGGAAAACGGGCACGAAGGTGTCGACAAGTCCGAAGCTTGAGTAACCGACTACTCTGTAGATAGTAGAGCGAGCTACGACCACCAACCACATAGCAAGAAGGGAAAGATAGTGAGAAAAAAGAGAAAGAACGTTTCAAATACCATAGGAGTTATTAAAAAATTTTACCAATTTACTAATTCCAACGGTATATTGGAATATACCGTTGGAATTTAAAAAATAATTTTTTTAGTACATTCTAACTGTAATTTTGATTGAAAATTCCAACAATAAACAAATTCCGTTGGAATTTCTATTAGAATTTTTTATAAAATTTAACCGTTGGAATTTCTTATAAATTCCAACGATATTTTGTTCTGTTGGAAAACAACTTTTTTTTCTTGTAGTGTGGTATGATCATTCACTTCAGGGGACAAAGAGTTATCCAAAATATGGATTTGCGGAGGTAAACTCAAGTAGAACATACAAGGGGATGTCCTATTCATCTTAGCTCAACAAGCAAAGCGAGTTTATTTTTCTCCTTACCCACGCATAACTCCTAATAAGCGAGATGGTTACTTGTCATTCAAACAAAGGCTAGACACACAATTGGTGCCCAAGATGCCCCAAATGATCCCTACTAAGACGAATCACACCGTTCACTGGCTTTTATTGTTGATGATGATCAGACAGAGACAAATTTGAAAGATATCACTTCAACTGCTACAGAGGAAGTTGTTACTAGTGCGAATCTAGTCTTTGTCACTGATGCAAATGATGACATATGAGAAGGTGCTAAGGAAGAGGAAGAAGATGAATATCATAGCAGTGATAACGAAACCGAGGAAGATCCCTTGAATGATTATGTTCTAGAAAGCGATTGATATCATCCTTATTGCATATGTAAAGATTGATTTTGTATATGTTTTTTTTCATGTTATATTTCTTTCTGTATAGATTCTTTAATTTGAATAAAATTTGATTGTATTCTGCTCCTCTGCTGTTGTTACTATTATTCTGCTTATGTTGCTACTAGTTATTTTAATTTGTAGGTTTTTAGTTAGAAGAAAAATAGGGTTTAGAGTAAGGGAATTAGGGTTTTTCTCACAGAATTTCTCACGAAAAATCCGTGAGAAATTCAAAATAAAAAATGAATTGTTTAGCTTGTCACGGTGTTTCTCAAGGAGATGTTCCGTGAGAAAATCTACAAGCATGTCGTGAGACTTCACTGACTTTTCTCACAGGATATTTTATATTTTCTCATGGATATAGTCCATGAGAAATGTCTCACTGGCATTTTTTTGCATGACAAATTGTATTTGTCACGCCAATTTTTATCATGGAACGACTTCCATGAGAAACTTTGTGACAAACACATTTCTCACGAAAAAAAAATTCCATTTTCTTATGGATTTTGTCCATGAGAAAAAGATGATTTTCTTGTAGTGTCAACTTTATCTAGTAGTACACCTCTAGAACTTTTGTATTTAGATGTCTGGAGTCCCACCTTCAATGTTTCAATTGATGGATTCAGATTTTATGTCATTTTCATTGATCATTTTTCAAGATATACTTGGCTATATCCTTTAGGTGGTGTTTGGTATGAAGAATCTTTTATTCCCAACTATACTACTTTCCTGGGAATCCTATTTCCAAGAATGATATATTCTCAACAAAATTTTATTCCCATGTTTGGTTCAATTAGAATATACCCAGGAATGCTATCAATCTTTCCAAATATACCCTGCACTTCTCTTTGCTGCTCTGCCCAAAAAGACCCGTTGGAACCAAAATGCAAGCGAGCAAAGTCCATGGAGGAAGAACATACAGAACCATCAAGGGTCTAATTTGGTTTGGTAACAAGATAGAGAATGGATTTCTCCAATACAAAACCATTTGTGTTTCTCCAATACCCTGCAATTCATGATTGGATTTCCACGTCGATTAGATGATAGGGGTTATAACTAGCCAGAACTAAAATCCAACATACAGATATTACTTTATCGAGATAGCTAGAATGAGGCAGATAACATATGAGTGAGTGAGTTTAACACGCATTTAGGCTCAGTGGGTGGCACTCGATGGCTCGGACCTTTGCCAAGAGCTCATGGAACGTTCGGCAACTCCGCTGCACCTTAGCACTGCCACAAAAAATTCTCCAAGACCCATAGGTAAATTTAAGATTTTTTTCTCAAATTATCAAAGTCAGAACGACCACAAGCATCAACTCAAGTTTTTCAAACCAAAAATCCAAAACGACTAAATCTGAATTGAGTGGGATTTACCCTTCAAGCACTAGTTGAGACTGAGAGAAGATAACCTGAATATCAAGAGCTTCGGTGCTATATGCACTTGTGGGTTTCAGATTCTAA
>QAOA01001187.1:0-41038 GCA_003255065.1 Cercis canadensis
AACTTGCACAGAAAATAAGACCATCTTCCACATAACATATGGTGAATCGGTCTTCATATCAATTGAAGCTCTGTCTGTTAGCTTTCCAATGGTACCAGTTTCAGGTCCATATGACATTTACAACTCAAGTTATGACCCAAATACTGCATGTAGGTCAGGATNCTGCGACAGCATGTCTTCTATGGCTTCCAGGCTACATATGACCTTCTGAACTTCCGAATTAGCTTTGGAGCCCTGAAAGAAAGTTGTAGACAATTCTATCAGATTTCCAACAAGGTATGACTTGGAATTTTTAGACATCCAGAACTCAAGATATGCCTGAAACACAGAGACAGCATATAATGCCCAGTATTGCTGGAAATTGCAATTAAGCATAAATGGATCCTAAGTCATGAAATGAGGTCTAAGTCTATGCAATTCAGTCCAAAAGAGGTTTAAAAGACTAAGTATGAGGAATAACTATTGTATAAAAAGTGTGTTCATCACTAATTCACTTAATTCTATGGTTCTTTTTAAATAGCTACATAAATCATAAATGTATATTCTTATCCCTTATGAAATTTATGTTCTTAATCTCTATGATCTTTAATTATAAATTACCTCTCAATCTCATTGTAATTATCTAATGAACTAATTGGTGATCAAACAATTAGAAGAATAAAGAATTAAGAAGAAGACAACAATTAATAAAGGAGTTATTGAATTAAAAAAATAAAAAATCACAAATCTTCCTAGCTAGGCTACATCATAGCTCTAGAAGGGAATTTAGTTCATGACTGAAAAATAAAATAGAATTGATGAAATTCTAGACATAGATGAGAAGAAAGAAGAATCAAACTCAGAGTAGAAGCCAATATTTGTTGTCACCAATCCTTGCTTCAATCATTGTCTTGCCTCCTCTAATGCTCTCCAAAAAGTCTAGAGAGATATCCCTCTACTAAAACCTAAAAGTTGCTTAAATACTAAAACAACCTACTCCTAATTTTATTAGGAAAACAAAACCACGTGTGCAGAAGAAAAGCTGTTGGGCACTGGGACGCTGAAACGCATGCGATGGGACGCCCAGAATGTGGTGGTGCGCATGAATTGGGGTGTTGGTGCACTGGAACTTGCTAGGGTGCTGTAGCGCTAGAACATAGCTCCAAAAGTCCACTTTTCTTGCCATAGTTTCCAATTTTGTCTTCTTCTTTAATGCCTTACAACAAAAAAAAAAACCTTTATACTTTATTTAAACCTACACAATATAACAAAACACATTAATTTATACTAGAAAAACTCAATAAACATATAAAATGATAAGCTTAAGAATACCTAAAAGTGGATATAAAATTCACTTAACACACTCTAGCCGAAGAGATGTAGCAGCCCAAACAATAAAAAAGAATTTGCTCAAACCGAGCTGAATCAAGGGCCAATGCCCTCAAAAAACCAATGTCCTCCAAGCCGGTTGCAACCTCAACTATGAGTGCAAAAACCAAGTTGAATCAAGGGCCAATGCGCTCAAAGGACCAATGTCCTCAACCTCAACTATGAGTGTAAAAGCCGAGTTGAATCAAGAGTTTTGCAACCTCAAATGAGTGCAAATATCGTGCTAAATCAAGCATTTTGCAATCTCAAGTATGAGTGCAAATATCGAGTTGAAGAATCAAAGACCTCAAACAAACTATCTCGGGTCCAGGTATTCTAAATGCATACTACTTGCTACTGTAAGCGGTGACTTTACATCTCTCATTTTATATAAGATGCTGAATTTGGAAATTATGCAAAACATATGCTACAGACACTATATTTTTCTGTATGGATGCTATAAATTTCTGAGATGCATACAGGTGCAATTATTTGAATGCATAAAAGCATAGTTATCTCTACATGGTAGGTTTGATTTCATATGACTCTTAGCGAGCATACAATCATAATGCATGTTTCTAATATATTACTAGTCATGTACAATAGTTTATACTGAAGGCTACATCATTTTCTCTAACATATCACTTTTTGGTTGAGGCTTCTACCGAGCTGACCTCAGTCCGACCTCTCTATAGATAAGAAGTACCTAGTAAACTAAACGGAACTATATCTTTTATTGCTTACATCCCCTAAATCTATGTGACTAGTTATTGGTTTGACAATTAACCAATTTGATGCATTATTTGCTTATGATATATTCATTACCCCTTGCTACAGTAAAAGGACCAAAGTGCCCTTGCTACAGTAAAAAGACCAAAATACACATGCTAAGATATATACTCTCCTTCACACTCTTTTCTGGATGAGAGGCTCTCATCTATTCTCTTTTCTTTGTTGGGTTCCTCTCCATTTCTCTTCGACTCTGGCCTCCCCCTGATTGTTCCTCTCTCTTTTTGCAGGTTGCCGACCTCACCTAACTCCGACAACGATACTTTCAAACAAAGGTATTTCACCCCAACATCAATAGCAATGGAAGTGTCTGCCTTGACATTCTCAAAGACTAGTGGAGCCCCACTTTTACAGTTTCCAAGGTATAATGCTTATGAAGTTCATACTTATCAGCATAGCTGTTATATTTATGGATTCAGACTTCACTAAAACTATGATTTGTGGTAGGTTACTATTAATATGCTCCCTCTTGACACATCCAAACCCAGATGACCCTTTGGTTCTCGAGATTGCTCACATGTATAAGACAAACAGAGCCAAGCATGAGAGTACTGCCTGTTCTTGGACTAAAAAATATGCTATGAATTAGGAGAATTCCTGATTAACATTTTAGGCTGGTTATGATTATGAACAAAGTCATGAGTGGTTGTCAATTGGTTTTATACATGAAACTAGTGCTTGCACTTTGATTTTGTAATAATCTATAGAAATTTTTAGATTTAAGTATCCAGAAAATTATATTGCCTTCTAGCATTTGATTTGCATTATATTTCCAAATCATATTTTCCTTTGTAATTACTAATGGTATTCACTTTACTAGACAAGTTGAAATTTCCAAAAGAAAGTTTTCTTAAAAAAAATAAAAATTAAAAAAATAGGAAATTTCAATGGAAGTTTCTGTTGGAATTTCCAAAAAACAAGTTTTTTAAAAAAAAAATAAAAATTTTAAAAAATAATAAATAAGAAATTCCAACAGAATTTTCTGTTGGAATTTTTTTTTATAACCTAATTCCAACAGTAAAATTCTATTGGAATTACTATTCCATTAGAATTTTTGTTGAAATTTTGCAATTCCAACAGCCACTTCTCCAATAACTAAATTTCTGTTGGAATTCAAAATTGCAACGCAAAATTTCTATTGGAACTCAAGAAATTTATTGTAGTGGAGCACCAAAAACTCATTCGGTAAAGTTTATCTTTCTTCCTCCATTTGCTTCTACTTTCATTATTTCTTTGGCATTTTATTAGGGTTTTGCTCCAACATAAGTGGTATTAAAGCCACATCATGGCAACACTCAATGGCTCATTTCAGCCAAATTGGTAGAGCATTCAAATGAAAGTGTTGTTTGGCTACCAAGAGATCTTGGAGGTGGTAGAGAGAGGTGTTGCAGCAGCAAGTGACAATTTCAATTCGAGTAATAGACGAGGGCATTTCAAGTATCCTTTTGCCACCAATCCCATGCACCAGGCCAAACATAGCTTATGGAGTTGGTTTGATTAGCGAGTATATGGACGCAATTAGAGAGTCTCACTTGCAAGCTGCAAAAAGAATCTTGCGCTATGTAAGGCACCTCTAATTATGATTGGTTTTATTCCTCCAATAAAGTTATTTGAAAGAAGTGATGATGCAGCTATAGATCTCACTTACTTCAAAAGAATAGTTGAATAGTTGGGAGTCTGAGGTATCTCTCTTGCACCAGGCCAGACATAGCCTATGGAGTTGGTTTGATTAGCAGGTATATGGAAACACCTATAGAGTTCCACTTGCAAGCTATAAAAATAACCCTGAGCTATATAAAAAGGTACCTCTAATTTGTTTTATTCCTCCGATAAAAATTATAATCTTATGGGGTACTTTGATAGTGATTAAAGAGGTGACAAGATGATTGAAAAAGCACATGTGAAGCTATGCATCCTCAAGTGCTTGTCACGCAATTTGGTAAAGAATACGTCAAGCCAAATTCAAGTTCCAGTTGAAGGGCCTTTGAAAATCTTTGTGGATAATTCTTCTGTATTTGCTTTAGCAAAGAAACTAGTTATTCATGGAAGAAGCAAGCACATTGACACCTGATTTCATTTTCTAAGAGATCAAGTTAATTGATTGAGTTGATCTACTACAAGTCAAAGAATCAAGTGGCAGACATTTTCACAAAGCCTTTGAAGTTTGAAGCATTTCTAAAGCTAAAGAAGATAATGGTCATAGCAGTTTTGACAAAATCTAGATCAAGGAAGGCTGTTGATGTTAATTCAAATTAGATATTAAGTTTTTATCTTTATTATCTTTTATCTAATTTTATCTAGATAAATAATTTATTATTATTAGGAGTAATTTATCATTAGGATTGAGTTTATCTTATCATTAGTCAAGTAATTTTATCATTTTTTGGTAACAAATGAGAAACAAGAAAAGGACTACAGGAAAAACAACCATCATCTAGTGTACCAGAAGCATCAAATGGATAGGGGGTGTGGACTTCCCAACCTTCATCACCTTTGCTCCTAATTTTGCCATAAAATTAGCTCCTTAGTTTGCTCCTAATGCATTTTTTTTGTCAGAAAAAATTTAGGGTTAGGATAAGTTATGCTAATGCATTACTTCAAGAAAAAATGCATATAATCTAGGAATTTTGGTTTGTTCACTCGAGATTCAAGAAAAAATGCATTACTATGTTCGCTTTAGGTGAAAATAAGGAAAGAAAAAATGGAGAAAAAAGAGAATAATTAAAGAAAATGTTTTCACCCGTTTGCATTAAGAGATGAAAATGAGGGAAGAGAAAAAATTGGTAAGAGTGTAGTATAAAATAAGTTAAAAATAAACCCCACTAACTCAATTTTGTTCCAAATTATGGAAAAAATGGCAATGCACAATTTTCAAAATTACTTTCAATTTCATTCATACGATAAAGTAATAATGTAATATTAAGACTTCTTTCTTCTTTTTTTCATAATCTAATAAGAAAGTAATAATAACATAAACACATATAATACAATTGGTCTAAGAATTTTTTTATAAAGATTGAATTCCCAAGTTGGAATCTCACATACCTCTATATCCCAAACTAAAATATCTAATTGTATTTATCTAATGGCAATATATATATATATATTCTACTTATTCTCTCTTATCATCTTTTTCCCCATTATTTTTAAACATCTAAACATAAAAGGTTTTTTTTTTTTTTTTTTTTTTTTTTTTTTTTTTTTTTTTTTTTTTTTTTTTTTTNAAACATAAAGGTGTGTATTCTTGCCTCAACTTTTTTTAAAAAAAAAAAAAAGAAAAAAAAAAAAGGAATGGGCAGTCTAAAGGTGGGGAAAAGTATAACTCACGTTCCAGAGATTTTGACAATAACCTTACGTAAATAAGGTGACACCTTGAAGTCATAAGTGGGCAAGCTCACCTCAAAATCTCAAACCCTAGGTTGATGAAGTATAATTTACCTAAAGAAAAGAAAATTAACCTTGAAAGCAAACAAGCTATAAGTAAAACTAATAGACCAAAAAAATTGCAATCATGGCCATGCGAAAACTTGCATTATGGTAAAAAGGTCCTTACAAATGTTCTAACAGTAAAACAAATACAAAACCCATGAAAAAGATGCCGAAAACAGCAGCACTATTTTTCTGCCCACTACTGCATGGAGTACTGCTCCCACTGTAGCACCCTTGTGTTTGCTTGATCCCTACACCACGATTTTCAAGCACAAATGTAGAATTTGTCTGCCCATTACTAAATAAGACACACCAAAAGAAAGGTCCTTTATGGACTCCAACCATGCCTACTCCCACCTCAGTATGTGATTTATTTCTCAGAAGAGACAAGGATTTCTTATCTTTAACAAGAACGCGCATAAATGCCAATGATGGGTCCAGATACTTTTCTTGACAACCCACAATGTGCCCTGTTATGGTGCCAAAAGTGGGTAGCTCTACACCGCAGTTGGGGGCGAAAACTTCAGTGAAATCATCTTCAGGAAGCTTGCAGTTTACAGCATTGTTACCAGTGCAGTTCCCTTTGCATAATTCAACATATTGTAAGGCCATGCACCCAAGACCAGGACTGTCATTTAGCTGAGAGAGTTTTAGAGCTGTTCGATTAATGTTGATAATGTTGACAAGATCATGGGCGGGGTTTCCTGCAGGATAGACAGAAGGTTAAATGCTAATTTTAGATATAACATTCGACATGCATCATTTAAAGCAGAGTGCAGAGAAATTGTTTAAATTTGCATGATTCTGTATAAAGTAAAATGTGCAGGCTCATGAGAAGTGAGGTTGGCTCAGTGGAGCCTCTCCCCAGCACTAAGTCGCTGGCTTTTTCACCTCTCTGGTTCGAACCCAGCCCCTTCCCCAAACACAAAGTGCTGAAGCACATAGTGAACCCTATCTGACTAAGGCCAAAAAACAAAAAACAAATGTGCAGGCTCATACATGTGCATGCATATTGCTCCCTTGATAGTCTTGGTCAGTATTACCTGATGCCAATACCAACCAGATTTGCATTAATTTATGATTAAATTATAGTTATTGATTCTATTAATCGCATTCCATAAAAAGAATCAGTGAAAAGACTAGAACCAAAAGGTAATACACGTAATGCAGTAAAATTAACAGCAAGAAGACAATTCTTCACAACTCATTAACGCTTTTGTTGCAGCACACTGTTGACATGATATTGTGTTCTTATTATCAGAACCATGCTTTGGATAATGATTATCACGGGATTTTGAAAAGATATAGATATAGATTCTCATCGTGACTCATTCATCTATTATCTACAACTTCTTGCTCATCTTTTGACTCTCTTTATACAAAATATTTATCTTCATGATTTCAAGTATTCATGAGACATAATTGACATACTGTAAGGTCCCAGTAATTAATCCCAAAATTCCAAATCCTTTTGAGATATTTCCCAAGCTTCATATTAATATCTATGATATTTCCTAAAGTATTTTTGAACACTCAACTTACTCCTAGTAAGGATTATACAAACTTGAAAGCCATCTGTCATGTCCCATTCTTTGTGAAAAATTGCTCTTTTAGAACCAGATTCATTTATCACCAGCATACTTGTATAGCAACAGTACAAACTGCTCTAGATACAGACATCATTTCTGTAGTTCTTTCCCCCAATTTCTACTTAAACGTGCAATTTCCAGATCATCATTCAATATGTACTAGAAGTTTAATTTACATATCTACAAAGTCCTATAGGTCTATAACAATTTTCAAGTTACCCTTCTCAATTCAACAACCATGCCTTTGATATTTTTTGTTCCTTTAAAGGCATAAACAATCGGGAAGACTTTTCCTCTTATAAAATTGTTAGAAACTGCTCTATCTCTTAAGTCTTAAGATATACACTTAATGAAATAAAACCAAAATATGGTCCCAGCTTCGAAGTGGTTTCATGCTTGTGATTGTGATTCCTGTCCTGACAAGCAATAGATTAATCTGAACCAAACTATTGCTGTTGAACTTCTCAAAAGAAGAAAAGTATTCTCGAGAGCTTCTCAAAGAAACACAAAGGTTATACTCCCTGGTCAACCATCTGCATGGTCAAATCACTACGTCCAGTATCTTCAAGGCAAGACAAGTTCTGCAAATCAGATTACTTGTGCAAGCCACCATCTTTTTACACCTTTATTACATTTGCACACTTGGCAACATCTGAGTTTAACTGCACCCAGAAAAACATAAACTGGACACATCTAAACCTTTTTTGTACAACTCAGATTTTTCTACACCTTCTACACCTCCAAAAAGAGCTATAAGAATATCATTTCTCTAAATACACTAGAATAAAACAATGGGTTCTTGGAGAATTCAAGATCCTACTTCTAGATATGTTTCAATGAAGATACCAAAAGGGTCATTGATCTTATTTGCAGTTATAACATGAATTGATTCCCGGAGTCAATTCAGGGTCATTATTAAGGGATTCATTATCACCAGGGTAATTATTTGAAGGGTCTCTTCTGTTATACTTATTAGCTTTAACTAGAATTTCTATTAAAGAAAATATTTTCTTTTTAATCATTGCACACTACGTATGTAGCTTTTCCCTTCCTAATTCTGTAGCAAGTAATAATTTGGCCAATCATAATTACTGTAGCTAAAGTCAAAGAAACCAATGTTGTAACCAATGTATTTGGACATTTTTCAAGACCAAATAAAGAAGTAATAAAAAGAAAATTTCAAGAAAGATGCGGTAAAACTCTACCCAAACTTCAATTACAATTATTTGGGAGCCCAAAATACAGAAGAGTTCCTTAAAATGTCCAAAGAAGCCAAACAGCAAGTCATACTTTATTGAAAAAGGATTCAGATATAGTTTCTTGAATTCAAGGACTAATTTTCTGATTCTTGACAGAAAGGCATTGAATTTCAGTAGTCACCACCTCTTACCAGATTCCCTCAACCTAGCTTTTGAAACAGGGTTTGGAACGTATTCATCCCCAATATACTAATGTTGTGGGAAATGAAACATCAAATCTTGTCAGAGCCAGCTCTAGATTAACTTGCTAGGAGTACCTACTCTTAAAGAGAATTAATGGCCAAAACTGCTGCCTATGCTATCCCTTGCTATAACCAGCTTCGGAGAAAATTGTACATATAACTATTTGCCCTTTTTGTCAAAATGTAGACGGTCCTGTCCTTGAGAAAGTAATGAAAAGTGAATACAAGGTTAGGTTTCCGAAGCACACAAGCTTTCAGCATCTACTTAGTAGTATAAAGTGAATCTTCAGAGGTCCATAAAAATATCACTATATGAAGATGTAGAAGAACAATTGGATAATGCGTCACTGTTGAATGCTCTAGGACAAGAGGTGAAGCTAAACTTCCAACTACAAAAGACTATCTTTTGAGCAGACCTAGGCATTACTTTGACTCATGCAAGTTTTCTCCATCTAAATACTGTCGGAGACTATCCTTCCCCATTTTCTGGTGTTTTAACTAATTCGAATAGTGCAGTAGTCTATTGGAGGCTTTGCAGCTATTCTACATTCATGGCTTTCGAACCAAAGGTCAAACACTTTCAAGCAGTGAAGCAATGCTAGGTTTCTTCAGGCAATAGCAAATCTGTGAGCAGGTGAACATGTATCTGCAACATCAGCTGTTTAAATATCTAATCTAACACCAATTAGTTATGATGAAAGCTATCTAGAAGCCTTTAATTAAGTTTCCCAATCAGGGAAAAGGCGAGGATTGGACCTAGGTACATTCATGATACCGATTTTGCAGAAAACCCTAAATTTTCTATGGAGAGACAGTGACTTCCTGTCTCAGAGATCCAGAAGATTTAAGCTTTATATCCCTAAGTCAAGTTCATATTGAACTTAAAGTTGGAAGATTTTCTCTTTCCAAGAGCATTTTACATTCACATTCTATATTCATGAGTATAATAAAAGCCAAAGTTTGAAAATGAATGGAATGGTTCCTGTTGGCATTTGGGGAATGTGTTTCAGTCAAGCCTCATCTGCATAAGAAGCGAACTGGAGCTATGCTACAATCTAGGTAGAAAAGGATCCTTTATCAAAAGGGAAGAGTACTGATAATAATCAAATAAACCATTCTAGAGAAGACTAACCAAAATGAAAGAGAAAATATCACTATACCTAGAAGATTACCAGTTTGGATGAGGGGCAGAATGTATAGTTTCCAGAACAGGAAGAGTACAAACAACAAGGATAAGGACAAAATGGTATGAGATGACAGAGAATAATCTTTGGAATGATCATTGCAGAGTATCAAGGAAGAAATTGAGTTTTATGGGGATGACTGTTAGAAATTTCTACTAAAAAGATCCCTGATGCTTCAGTTAAAATTTGAGGGGAAAAAAAACAGAAACTAGGCTGAAGAAAATCCTTGTAAGTCATTTTGAAAGAAGAATTGCCTACCTTGTAATAACTAGGCTGAAGACATAAAATTAAAATACTATGCGCTTGTGAATGAGTTGCAATCAAGCTTGATTTACATTGGAAGCCATCCAACCAACCATGTTATTGGTGCTTCACAAGCAGGCAAGGCATATTTACAGTAACACAATTACAAACTTTATAATGACTTATTGAGCTCATAATATTGGTTTACGAGTTACCACAATTCTGTTCCAATTTTTCATTTTCTATAAGAATTGTGCTCTTTATTTCTTTTCAGTTTCCAAGCATCAAAACAGTCCAACAGGTTTCTTTCTCAAAACTGAAGATGGAATCAAGTAAATATGTCAATGGATGACAGATGCTGGAAAAGTCAAGATCTGAATTTTGGTCTCATGACTATCTTATCTTTAGAAAAGAGACCACCTTTCTATCTTCCAGCTTTGTTTCTATCTTTTGACCATTAATGGAGATAGATTATGGCGGATACAAGAATCCCATGTTCATATTCAAATTTTGACCACTTGCACATCTAACTAGTCTTCTAAACTATCTAAGCAAGGAGAATACATATAAATACTGACACGGGCAACTCCCATAAATTAAACAGAGCAGCTAGCTCTCTCCAAATAAAAAGAAGTAGCTCTGGCACTTGATTCCACTCAATTTAAATAGGAACTATGAGTCACAAGAAGCAAATATTTTCAAACTCATAAGTCATAACATATAGTGACAGACAGATACTGAATAATTCAGCTTTAATTCAAAGTATAAGCAACAACTAGCAAGTGTCAAGTATCAACTACAATGTGCACATAGCTATAAGTCTATAACAGCATTTGGGGTCATTTGTTATACCAACACTACCCATTATACCAATTTACAAGTACAACTAACTTTACTAGAAACAAAATCAGAACATACATGAAGAATGTCCAATTACAGAGAACTCCAGCCCCAAATTATTAGTATTAGTCAGGATCCCATAGTTCCCATTACCAAAAAACTAGAAAATATTGCACATTAACACTTGAAAATGATAAAAAATACAGCAGAAAAAGTAAAGAAGGTAATACTGTAGTACCATGGTTTTTGGAGTAAACAAGAACTGCTAACAGCAAAAAACAGAAACTGTATAACTCAGAGCAATAGAGCTTCTTCATCTTCATCTCTAAAGTTGATCAAAAAATGGGAGTTGCTTTACTAGGAATGTGAGACAAAATAGAAGGTGAAAAGGGCAACGCTAGTTTGTGTGAGAAAGGGGTTTTAGTTTTCTTCCTTTTCAACAAGATAAATGCTTGTGCGACGAAAAAGAAAATAGTGAAATGTTTTCCGGGGAAAAAGGTGGGGAGGAAAGCGCTTGATTACTGATAGTGCTGCAGAAACTAGGGACAGCGCTGAAAGGTGGTCCCAAATAGCCGTTATCTCTTCTGTCCTTGTAAACTTTTTCATAGAAAAATTGTATCTAATTTCAAAATCCGGAATTTAGTGGGTCCCAGCGCTCCAAGATTATTTTGATTCTGGAGAGTGGAGACAAAGATTTTCCTTGAGTAGTGTGTAATACAGGAGAGTACCAAAATTTCCGCGTTTAAGAAATTAGAATCATTAGCAGAAAAACCCAGAAAATAAAATCGGAAAGCACCATATTTTTCTTTACCAAGCTTAAAAATAGATGACCAATAGCAATACATAAATGTAAATTCCATACAAATAAAAAATAAATAAAAAATATTTTTTCTTAATTTAATGAGTTTCGTTTCTTATTTATAGGTTTTATCTCTTTTGAAATGTTTTGGTTAATAAAAAAATAAGGTTTCTTAGATATTTTTGGTATTTATATAATATGTCATACTATATAAAAATAGTCAATGTGTGAATGACATGTGTACAAATAAATTCTTTTTGAGTTTGTTTGATAAAATAAGATAATTATATTTATATCCAATAAAATATAAAAATTACATATGTTTATCACGTCAGTGTAGTATGACATACTCATGTAGTATCATAAGAATATGAAAAACAAACTTAAATAGAATTATTTATTGTTAATTATTCTTAATCTTTGTTTTGCTCAATACTTTAAATATTTCAAAACACGAAGTTAAAATGGGTCAAAAAATTATTAGTAAAAAATAAATTTTATTTTTTCCTTTTTAGTAAGTATCAAGAAAATTTTAAATTATTATTTTATAATTAAAATAATTTACATCTATAGAGTGATGAAAATAATTACACAAAAACAAAAAAAAATGTTAATTTATTTTTATATGAATTATATAAAAAAAAAAGTCCAAGAATAAAAAATAATTTTGATTCTCATGATTTATGTCATATTTTAATTTTCTTCATTTATTTATGTTTGATGAAATCATTTTTCCACCCATCAACAAGCACTTGGTCAGAAATTCACGCTTCTTACTCAATATTTAAGTATAAAAGTATAAAAAATTTGTCAATAAAACATCTCATTTAAATACATTAAAAATTAAATAATTAAATTTAATGAATGGCAAAGGAAGAAAAGAGAAAAAATGATAAACCAAAATGATTACACGTCAGAAGATAGAGTAAAGGAAATGTATGTAGATTAAAATAACAAAAGATGGAAATTTTGAATGAAAAAACTAAAAAAAAATTAAGGCTATGTTTGCTTTAGGAAAGGTTTTTTATGAGGACTAGCCTAAAAGGACGAATCAAACCCAAGCCCATGACCTTGCACAGCAGAGACAAGGCTCCACATCCTTAGTATATACAAGGCACCACATCCTCAGCAGAGACAATGCGCCACCAACTCAGTTCCATAATTACTATAAATACATGGACAATATAGTCTAAAAGGTAACTTTTGTCAGAATTATACCTAGATTGGATTGCCTATCTTATCATCTTACTGACTTAAGCTTCAAAGGGTCATCCTCGACCCATTACTGAGCTTGACTTCTTGTAGGTATTCTAGCATGGACATTTCTAGCATCAGCAATTGGCATAGTCTGTCGATAAGATTTAGATCCCACTTATCCAATCATGGTAAACACTCGCAACAACGCTGATATGTGCTTTTTATGTTGTTAAGTTCCATGTTTTATCAATGGTTTCCTACTCAGATTCGAGCACAATTTGCTTTAAACATAGTACTTATCCCTACTATTTGTCTTTCAGGTGTTTCTCTGGTTGATCAAGCAAGAGGAAGAGTTTTAGGGAGTTTCTGGAGTAAAAATCACCAGAACATGAAGTCCATACAGGGGACATGGCTTAGATACGCCCGTGTCCATGGCCGTGTCTGACCTCCAGAGAGTCCTGCTCCAGTTGCTAAGGAACACAGCCAAGCCTTGTAATGAACACGCCCCGTGTCCATGACCGTGTTTGACCTCTAGAAAGTCTCCCTGAGTGGAACATGCCCCTCCCGTAGAGAGACACGGCCATGTTGGTTTGAACACGGGCTGAAGAAGAAGTGAACACGGTCGTGTCTTTGGCCGTGTTTGAGGTCCCTTCGAGGCATTCAAGTGACACGCCCAGCTACTGTAAGTGAACACGGCTGTGTCGTGGCTGTGTTCGAGCATCTGAAGGGTGAAACCCTAGAATTAGATGGAGTATATATGTGAACCTAAGGGAAAGGGGGAGACATCTTTTGACAGTCGAACACTTAGAGATTTTGGGCGACATCAGAGGTCAGGTGCAGTAGGAGCACTTTGGAAGATTGGAGAAGAGCAAGATAGAAGATCAACTATTTGAAGGGACTTCATGAGAATGAGTTTTCCTGATTCTATCTTGTCTTCTCTGCATTTTGTTGATTCAGATTTTATCGTTAACTGATTTGTAAAAGTTAGTTAGGATGAACCCTAGAAATACAATTATACTATTCTCCTTTTGAATTAATGAGAATATACCTTCATTTCTTGGAATTGTCTATGATTGCTATTTGTTTTAAGTTGACAAAGCATGCTGCTGATTTAATACCAGATTTCAATTTATATATTGAGAAATTATAAATTGATTCAGATCATTTGTAGACAGTGGAATTTGCTTGGAATCACTAGAGATAGGATTTACAGGAATCTTCTGATTTAAGCCAATATACTAAGGGAATTCATAGAACACGAATTAATGCATTCTTGGGGGTTTTGATGAAGAGATTTTAGTCAATCAACCTAGGAATAGATGTCTTATTACTTGAGAAAGATTGAGGCATAATTCTGGAATTCTCATCAGTCCAAGTAGAGAAGTGTCGATCATTGAGTTAAATATGAGAATGCAATGTATGTCATAGGAAAATTCTTATTCTGACTCATCCTACTCATTCGATAAATCTATCAAATTATTTGTTATCGTCTTTCCTGATTCATTCATTTAATTTAGATTAATTGATTTCTCTTATTAAACCACAATTCTAAGATTAGATAATAGAAAAAGGATTACTACTAATAGCTATAGTTCCTCGTGGGATCAACATTCGTACTCAATCAAACTATCCTACAAAATGATAGGTATACTTGCCTAAAGTGATTATAGCAATGTTTTAATTGAATACAAGATCAAAAAAATAAACATCAAGTTTTTGGCGCCGTTGCCGAGGAACTATAATATTAGGAACATTTACTTTCTATTACTCTAGTCACTTTTCTTTTCTTTAAAAAAAAAAAAAAAAAATTGTTGGTTAGCCTTGCTTCTCTTTCTTATCATTGCCTGTGTTTGATCTCAGCAGGAGCTAGTTTTTCTGATGTATGACACGAAGTAGTAAGAAGAAGCTCCTTGAATTGAACCCAGAAATTGAATGCACAGTTGTGAGAAAATCAAGGAACAAGGCTATCCTGTTGCAAGCCCAACCATCTGAGCCTATTGTCATAGAAGAACCTACCATGGCTGACCAAGAAAGACCACGAACTATGGGGGATTATGGAAGGCCATCAACTATTGGAACTGAGTCTAGCATAACAAGACCTTCGGTGTCAGCCAATAATTTTGAGATCAAGCCGAACGTCATTCAGATGGTGCAGCAGCTTGTGCAATTTGATGGTTTACCAGATGAAGACCCCTATACTCACATCACAAACTTCTTGGAGATTTGTGATACTTTCAAGATCAACGGAGCTAGTGAGGATGCAATTAGACTGAGGCTCTTCCCCTTTACGCTAAGGGGTAAGGCAAAGTCATGGTTGAAGACACTACCTCCGGGGTCTATCAAGACATGGAATGAGCTAACTGAAAAATTTCTAAGCCGGTACTTCCCTCCAGCAAGAACAGCCAAGCTTAGGAATGATATTTTCTCCTTCCAACAAATGGATGGTGAATCATTCTACGAACTATGGGAGAGATGGAATGACTTGTTGAGAAAATGCCCACATCATGGGTTGGACTTGGGAGTTCAGATGCAAACTGTTCAGAGTGGTCTCAATTTTGGGACTAGGCAGCAAATTGATTCATCCTCAGTTAAGTTTCAAAACTCCTGAAGAACTACATACTCTGATTGATGAAATTGCTACCAACAACTACCAGTAGGGGAACCAAAGGATGAAGGCCAGATCAAGAGGAGTGCATAATGTGGCCGCCTCCACCTCTTTAGAGGCAAAAATAGAGGCCCTTACTAAGAAGATCGATGATATGGGCAGACCTACTTCATCCTCATCTGTTATGAGTTGTGATAATTGTGGGGGAGGGCATTTTAATCATGAATGTCAAGCCTCCGATTCGGGATCACTAGTAGAACAAGCAGATTATTTGGGACGTAGAATGACAAATAATCATTATTCTAACACGTACAATCCTGGGTGGAGGAATCACCCGAATTTCGCTTGGAGCGACCAAGGGCAGCAAAGACAAGGTCCTTCCCCTGGATTTCAACAACATTCTAACCCCCCCACAGAGACCAACCATTGAAGACCAACTTTCCAGATTTATAATAGCATCGGAAGGACGGTTTAACAACAATGAAACATCCTTGAGGAATCAAGAGGCTTCCATCCACAATCTTGAGACTCAAATTGGCCAACTAGCCAAGTTGATGTTAAAAAAATCACCAGGGACTCTACCTAGCTACACCGAGCCAAATCCTAAGGAGCAAGCCAAGGCAATCACCTTGAGGAGTGGCAAGGAACTCAAGGGAGTAGAGAAAGAGCAGCCTGGTGATGGAGGTGTGGGTGATGAAGGTGCTGTTGAGTCTGAGAAATTGGGAGAACCTGTTTCGGAAAAGGTAGAAGAACCGAAGAAGAGAGTGATAAAAGAATACCAGCCACCAATCCCTTACCCGAGCAGGCTGGCAAGAGATAAAAATGAGGAGCAATTTGGCAAGTTTCTCGAGCTGTTTAAACAGTTGCACATAAATATTCCTTTTGTGGAAGCCCTTTCACAAATGCCAAAATATGTTAAATTCTTGAAGGATCTCCTTTCCAACAAGAGCAAGCTCGAGCAGCTGTCTATGGTGACTCTAAATGTGGAATGCTCTGCCATAGTTCAAAACAAGCTACCACGGAAGATTAAAGATCCAGGGAGTTTTACTATTCCCTGCAACATTGGTAGTTTATCTGTTGATAAGGCATTAGCGGATTTAGGAGCTAGCACAAATTTAATGCCTTATTGTATGTTTAAGAGACTGGGACTTGGAGAACCAACTCCCACTAGGATGAGTATTCAGCTAGCAGATAGATCTATCACCTATCCCAAGGGGATAATAGAGGATATCCTAGTGAAAGTTGATAAATTCATTTTCCCGATTGATTTTGTGATCATGGATATGGATGAAGATGTGGCAGTAGCCTTGCTTCTAGGTCGACCGTTCCTTGCTATGGCTAAAGCCATCATTGATGTTAATGGTGGCAAGCTAACTTTGAGAGTGGGCGACGAGCAAATGATATTTAAAATATCTGAGGCCATGAAACATAAAATGAGTACCGATGATACATGTTTTTATGTTGATACTATTGACTCGTGTGTGTTTCAATGTATGCAGGAAATCTTCACAAGAGATGCACTGGAAACATGTATCATGCAGGGAGAGGAAGAGACAGATCATGCTGAGATTAGGGAGCATGTGGCACACATGTAAGCCCAGAAACCATTGACCAGAGACACATCTCTGGAGAGGATTGAGGGGAACAGAATCATAATCAAGCCATCCATTGAGGAACCGCCAGAGCTGGAGCTAAAACAACTTCCAGAGCACTTGGAATATGCTTTCCTAGCGGAAAACTCCAAGTTGCCTGTAATCATTGCAGCAAACTTGACAAAGGAGCAAAAAGGGAAGCTCTTGGATGTGCTTAAAACACACAAGAAAGCTATAGCATGGAAAATCTCAGACATGAAAGGAGTCAGCCCTTCATTTTGCACCCACAAGATTGCATTAGAAGAAAATTGCAAACCTTTGGTGCAGCCACAGCGAAGGATGAATTCAAACATGAAAGAAGTGGTGAAAAAGGAGGTGATCAAACTTCTGGATGTAGGAGTCATTTACCCCATCGCTGACAGTTCATGGGTTAGTCCGGTGCAAGTGGTGCCAAAGAAGGGGGGCATGACAGTGGTACCCAATGAGAGAAATGAATTAGTGCCAATGAGGACGGTCACAGGGTGAAAAGTCTGTATAGACTATCAGAAGTTAAATGATGCCACCGGCAAGGATCACTTCCCTTTACCATTCATAGATCAGATTTTGGAGCGTATGGCTAGACATGCCTTTTATTGTTTTCTTGATGGAATGTCAGGGTATTTCCAAATACCTATCGCCCCAGAAGACCAGGAGAAGACAACTTTCACATGTCCCTACGATACATTTGCTTATAGGAGAATGCCATTTGGGTTGTGTAATGCCCCCTCCACTTTTCAGAGGTGTATGATGGCAATCTTCGATAGATTGGTTGAGGACACTATGGAGGTGTTTATGGATGACTTCTCTATCTTTGGCAATTCCTTCGATTTGTGTTTGGATAACTTGACCAGAGTACTTGAGAGGTGTGAGGAGACTAACCTAGTCTTGAATTGGGAGAAGTGCCATTTTATGCTACAAGAAGGTATAGTGCTAGGCCATAAGATTTCTAGTAAGGGTATAGAGGTAGACAGGGCAAAAGTAGAGACCATTGCTAAATTGCCACCTCCTACCTCT
Organism: Cercis canadensis; assembly: GCA_003255065.1. Classification (NCBI taxonomy): domain Eukaryota; kingdom Viridiplantae; phylum Streptophyta; class Magnoliopsida; order Fabales; family Fabaceae; genus Cercis; species Cercis canadensis. The sequence continues at coordinate 18,109 of QAOA01001187.1, forward strand.
GTTACAACAATCAGGAGCTTTCTAGGTCATGCTGGTTTTTATAGAAGATTTATCAAGGATTTCTCTAAGATAGCTAGACCCCTTACTAGATTGCTCGAAAATGAAGCCCCTTTTGTCTTTGATGAGGATTGCATGCTTGCATTTAGCACCTTAAAGGTCAAATTGACTATGGCCCCCATTATGATTACACCTGATTGGTCATCACCATTTGAACTAATGTGTGATGCAAGTGATTTTGCAGTGGGAGCAGTTTTGGGGCAGCACAGGGACAAGCACTTCCAACCCATCTACTATGCAAGCAAGACTTTGATTGATGCTCAGAAGAATTACACTACTACTGAGAAAGAATTGCTTGCAGTGGTTTTCTCCTTGGACAAATTTTGATCTTATTTGATTTTGTCTAAAGTCATTGTGTATTCTGATCATTCAGCATTGAGGTACCTTTTGACCAAAAAATGATGCTAAACCTCGTCTAATATGCTGGGTTTTGTTATTGTAGGAATTCGACCTAGAAATCTGAGATCGTAAGGGATCTGAGAACCTAGCAGCAGACCATTTGTCTCGTCTGGAATTCCCAGCTCAAGGGGAGTTAGTAGAAGAGGACTTACACGATACCTTTCCAGACGAACACTTATGTGAGGTTGAGTGGAGGGATATCCCCTGGTTTGCTGATTTTGCTAACTATCATGCAGGTAGGGTTCTTCCAAAGGAGTTAACTTATGCTCAGAAGAAGAAATTCTTCTCTGATTTGAAGTACTACCTTTGGAAGGATCCCTATCTATTTTGCATTTGTGCAGACCAAATAATAAGGCGTTGTATCGCCCATCCCGAAACGGAAAGCATCTTGGAGCACTGCCACAAGGGTCCAACTGGAGGACATTATCACGCCAATGGGACATTAAGGAAGGTCCTGGAGTCAGGTTTTTATTAGCCTACTTTATTCAGGGATGCTCATAGGTATGTGAAGCAATATGACGATTGCCAGCACACAGGTAACATTTCTAAGAAGGATGAAATGCCCCAGACCAGCATCTTAGTGTGTGAAGTCTTCGATGTCTGGGGCATTGACTTCATTGGCCCTTTTCCCTCATCCTATGGGAACAAATATATCCTAGTTGCAGTAGATTACGTATCTAAATGGGTAGAAGCTCAGGCTTTGCCTACCAATGATGCTAGGGTAGTTGTCAAGTTCCTTAGGACATTGTTTGTTAGGTTTGGAGTGCCACGAGCCATCATTAGTGATAGAGGCACCTACTTTTGTAACCAACAGTTAGCCAATACCCTGAAGAGATATGGTGTTACTCATAAAGTGGCTACCTCCTATCACCCCCAAACTAGTGGCCAAGTAGAGGTGACGAATAGGGAACTCAAAAGAATTCTGGAAAAGACCATAGAGCGATCTAGAAAGGAGTGGTTCTTAAAATTAGATGATGCTCTATGGGCTTATAGGACAGGCTTCAAAACCCCTATTGGTACTACCCCGTACAAACTTGTTTATGGGAAGTCCTGTCATTTGCCAGTAGAGTTGGAGCACAAGGCTTTTTGGGCTATAAAATCTCTCAACTACGACTTATGTGATGCAGGTGAAAAAAGGTTGCTCCAATTGAACCAACTGGCCGAATGGAGGGATGTTGCCTATGAAAATTCAAGGTTGTACAAGGAAAAGGCTAAGAAGTGGCATGATCAGCGCATTAAATCATCCAAGGAGTTTCAGCCGGGGGACCAAGTGTTGCTCTTTAATTCGCGCTTAAGGTTGTTCCCAGGCAAACTCAGGTTCAGATGGTCAGGCCCCTTCATGGTTAAGCAAGTATTTCCTCATGGCACTGTTGAGGTCACTCATCCAGAGAAAGGCACCTTCAAGGTCAATGGGCAGAGATTGAAGTTGTACCATGGTGCTAGCATCCAAGAACTACCAAGGGATGTCTGTCACCTCCAAGACCCCATGCAGTAGCTCCCCAATCCTCAAGTCCAGCTAATTGACTTTAAAGAAGCGCTTGTTGGGAGGCAACCCAAAAGAATTTTAGTGTTTTGCTTTTGTTTTCATTTCCCTTTATGCTTTGGATTGAATTATTCTCTTAAATTGTCTTAGTTGTTTCCAATTTTTTTAGTATGTAGGTGTTGTTTGAGGCATGTCTGCAGGGTGCAATTTCGATTTTAAGATCAGAGTGTAGAACACAGGCAGAAGCACGGGCGTGTTCTACCTCGTGTGAATCTCACAGAGACTATAAGTGGACAACACGGCCAATGACATGGCCATGCCACCAAGCGTGTGGACCACACAGGGAGTTCAGGAGAGGAACACGGTCAATGACACGGCCGTGTTTGTGGCCGTGTCTATTGTCAAGGATGTATCCAGCTAACGCACGGCCATGTCCACCCCAGGTGAGTATTAAAGCATCCCGTGCCACGCAACACGGCCATTGAACACGGCCATGTTCATCCCGTGTCACTTAAGAGGGTCTTCACTCTTGCAACACGGCCCGAAACACGGCCGTGTTTACCCCGTGTCACTTAAAGCAATTTTTCACTCTTTGAACACGGCCCGATACACGGGCGTGTTGTCCCTGTGTCCCTTAACACCCCTACTGCCACACACGTGTTCACTCCCGTGTTCACACTCAGGCCCTAACACGCCCAGACAACACGGCCATGTTGTGGGTGTGTCGCAGTGACACTTCAAAAAAATTCCCATTCGCGGGTCATTCCTCCATTTTAGAAATCCCCAAATTCCTCTCAATTTCCCTAAATCCCTAACCCTCCGACACTCCCACACCCATTTCTGGCCAAACCCCTCTCTCCAAAGCTCCAATTTCTTGCTCAATTCCACTCTCACACTACACCCCACACTTAGGCATTGAGTGAAGTTGTTCCTTTCGCACAAATTCATTTTCTTCCCTCTACCCGCAGGTATGCCCTCTTTCTTCACTCTTGTTTTTCTTTCTTACTGCTTCACTGTAGTTTTACTGGGAACTTCCTATTTATTTGGGGAGGGAATGTGGGGGATTTTTCTGCTCTGTATTTCCTGTTGCGGAAATGGGTGCTTTTGCTAATTTTTTTTTTTACAAGAATTGGTATTTATATTGCTTGATTGCCTGTGGGTACTGCCATTATTAAATTCTTGTCGTGAGACTTGTGCATTTGCTGAACTTGCTCCTTCCTGTACTTTTAACATTGTTGTGGGGAATTTGAAGTTGCTGTTGTTGCATTGTGCTATGAGCAACATTTTTGGCCAATGTCAGTGGGAAATTTGATGGCTCTCAAATTTTTTTTCTCATTATTGCGTTGCTGTTATTGCCCTATTTCTATGGGATTTGATTTCTGATGTTGATAAATTAAGTTTCAGTTGCAAGTCTACATAAACCCATTTCATTTAGCATGAAAGTGTGGGGGGAGGGTTAAATTTCAGACAAATGGATGTTAAGACATTGGGGATTGCATTGCAGTCAATGGGGAAGTTGTTTATTTTGCCACTTTGTTCTTTCACTTGGCATTAATCATTACTGTCATTCTGTCTTTGATAACATGTTGTGGGACTGTCTACTAGTTTACTACTTATAGTCACTGAACTTTGTTACTGTCCATTCTTCTTTGCATAAACTCTTGCTATGAGACTTTGTACGTTATCGAGATAATTGTGCTATTCAAGTTCTTGGCAGCACTGACTAACAATGCTCTTGTTGCAATGTTGTTGGAAAATCTTAGTACATTGATATTCTTATCAATGCTGTGGAAATTGAATTATTGCCTCCATTGATGCATGTTTCTCCTTAAGTGGTCTTTAACTAATACTGAATAGTGGAAATTTGCATCCTTGCTGTCACCATGCTAAATCTGGAAATCAGGTCTAAGTTATCCTGTGTCATTATTTGCTCAAATTTTGTCAAAAACTATGGCCTTGAGTGGTTCTGATTTTGGTTGGACTTAACTCATGCACCGGTGAATTTTCTCTTGATGTGTTGCACTGAATTAGGAATTCACTCAGTTAGTTTGTTTTTGCAGGCAACCACCATGACAAAGCGCACCGAGGAGTCGCAGCAGCGCCGCGAGAAGCTGTAACCAAGGAAGAACCGCCCGACCCCTCAAGAGTCATCTTCTGCACCTGCCAAGAGGAGAAGATCAGGGGCCGTAGACACTACAGTTCATCCCTTCCTCAGATTCCAAGGGGCTGAGCACTAGGAGCGGCTAGCCAAACTTTCAGCGAAGCCATTCGAACCTAGCCGATATCCCGAGTGGTCCATGCTACAGGAGCTGGGCCTAGATCAGGAGGTGCGCCATCTGCTCAGTTTCAGCCAATGGAGTAGCATCTTTGAGATTCGTGAGCCAGCATACCGAGCACTCACTCTCGAGTTTCTCACCATGGTGGAGATTAACGGCACCTTCACAGATTCCCATACCACGTGGCAAGAGCCGGACACCATCCGTTTCCGCCATGGCACCTTCATGCAAAGTATGAGCCTCCAGGAGTTCACAGAGGCAGCACGACTAGCTGAGCAGGGTTTTGTCTCAGACTCTTACGACATGGACTGTCACTCACCATCCACAGAGCCTGCAGACTATTGGCGGACCATCAGCACTGAGGCCACATACCAGGCCACGAGGTCTAAGGCCTCCACCCTTCGCTCACCAGCCCTCCGCTTCATACATAAGCTTTTAGTGCATTCATTGACTGCGAGGCGAGAGAGCACTGAAGTGGTGAGCAAGAGAGACATGTTCTACCTGAGGTGTATCCACGAGCAGCATCATTGCCATCTTGGCTATGCATTCCTTCAGCTAGTCAGAGGGTACTTACAAAGAGGGAACTTTGGCGCTATCGGTGGGGGATCTGTGATCACTCGTTTGGCTCGAAACCTGGATATTCTAGGTGAAGAGTCCACTCTTACTGTTGCCTGCCGGCCTCTGCCTTTAGGGATAGACACCCTGAAGGCCATGGGGATAGTCAAGCACCGTTTGGACTCACAGGGCACCTACCTAGCTCTAGTCGGTGCTCCTCCACGAGCAGTCCATGAGCCATCACCAGCAGAGGGACCATCCACTGACGCCACAGAGGAGCCCCGAGTAGACGAGCCATTTACTAGTCACCCCTAAGAGGCACCTACAGCAGGCCCGATCTCATTAGCCCCGTCCTCCTCACAGCCATTCCCAGGAGTCCCTTTCACATCGCCCGAGGAGGAGGAGCGCAAACCCACACCTATCGAGCGGCAGCTGAGTCGTATCGAGGTGGAGGTAGATGGGACGAGAGCCTGACTCAACTGCCTCATCGTGAACCACCACCAGCTACGCAACGATATGCTCCAATGGATGACCTACACCCGAGCACATCACCGGTGGGTCGAGGTCACCTTACAATGCAGAGCCAGTGCATGGGCCTCCAACCTCCTTCGCCACCCATGTCACCTCGCTTCCAGGATGCAGAGGATGATTTGGACCCAACCCCCTCGGTCTAACCGACCCATCCTCCACGCACTGCATCCCGAGCACTACCACCACCACCTCCCGAGTCTCCGGATGCTCATCGCACCGACTTGCCTTCTACATCACACCCTGAGCATTCAGGAGAACCACCTAGGGATTAGTCTATTTTTCTTTATTTCTTTTTGTACTTTCTTTGTGACATGATTTTAATTGTTGAATATTTCAGTACATTTTATTGTTCTCAATCTTTTCACCCTCTTTCTAGTGTATAATTTTCTTTGTAGTCTCACCTTTCAAATCACCGGGATGTCACCCTCACTTGTTCAGAACATTAAGAACCTCTCCACTCAGGGAGTACCTGTCCATTTATTTAACTTTTCATACATTGAGGACAATGTATTACTTAAGTGTGGGGGGGGGGGGTATATATCTATGCTTGAACTTGTGCTTTCACATGATGCATGAACTGAACAGGTTGTAAATTTGTGAAGTAATTTAAACTAGGATATTGTGCTCTTGAAGTGATATTTTTGGGAATTTTATTTTGCTGTGCTGTATTTGATTATTTTTGCTTGGTATTTTGCCTTTTAGATAGCTGCATTATGAGGTAACCACTTAGGTCCAGTGGATTTGGGACATTGAAATACAACCTTGTAGTAGTTAACCCTGAATGTCTGATATGGATAATACCTTGTGTTTTCTTTTGGAAAAAAAAATTAAAATTAATTGAATAGCTATTTTGAGCATAGTGGGGCTCTGCTCCTCTACCTTCTGTGCCTGAAACTAGAGAAGGATATGAGCATGTCAATGAAGCATATCACCCACCAACTTATCAACAACCCTTTTTGTATACACCACAAACTGCCCACACACAATATGACCCTTTTCATGATATGCCTCACTCAATGTAACTTGGCCCAAGTCACACCTCGGTCAACCATTAAGGATACTCGCCAAATCTCCTTCATCAAGATGTTCATCCTTACAACTCAAGCTCAGGTGATGAATCACACCCATTCACCACACACATAATAAGCACTCTAGTACCTAAAAACTCCCCCCCCCCCAATACAGCTTGAAGCTTATGATGGTATCATAGGTTCACAGGAACACCTGACTTTGTTCCGTTCGGCCATATTACTCATCGACGCCCTAGGCCCGATTATGTGTAAAGCCTTTTCCTGGCACATTAAAAACAACAACACTTTTTTGGTTCTTGTCCTTCAAGTCATGGTCCATCAATAGTTTTCATAATCTCTCTTCTCAATTCTTAGTCCACTACTCAACTAGTCGATCGCATCTGAAGACCTCCACATCCTTAATAAATTTGAAACAAGAAGCTAGTGAACCACTCAAAGATTACTTGACTAGGTTTGCTAAAGACTCAATCCAGATAAGGAACCTGAGTGGAGATATGGCTATTCATTCTATAATAGCGGGATTGCAAACTAATGAATTCATTGCCTCCCTAGCAAAAAAGCCACCTCTTAATCTAGAGGACTTATTAACCAGAGTAGACAAATATATTCAAATGTAAGAGATAAATGCTGCTAAAAAGAAAATAGAAACTCCGTAACAAGATTCACGAAAGGACCTAGGAGGGGACTATGGGGAAAAACAAAGAAAAGGAAAAAAGGAGGAGAACAATGAGGCCCACCATCGGGAAAATATCGCAACTACACTACTCTCAACCAGAGTAAGGAAAAAATATTAGGAGAAATCTATCAGACTGATCTCTTTAGCCTACCCAAGCCTCAGCTGAAATTGCAAAACCCAACTTCGGCCAACAACAAGTATTGCGCATACCATAGGAAATTTGGTGACCTAACCAATGATTGTGTTAACCTGAAAGATGAAATCAAATTGTTAATAAGAATAGGAAAATTAAGAAGATTCATGGCAGCATGGGGCAATAAAAAATAGTCTGACAAGAGGAACCAAAAAGGGTAAATTAAGGAAAGAGATAGGAATCGATCCCTAAGAATGAGAAAATCACCACAACAAGCCCTAAACGGCTGACAACACCCTCTACTACAAAGGCAATAGAGAGAGGAACCACACCTAATGGCCGGTGTTATAAATACTATAGCAAGAGGATTTGCCAAGGGGGCCCCACCTCCTTATCAAGAAAAAGATACAGGAGGGTGGTGATGAGTGTAGCAGGCCCAATGAGAGAACCAATCATCAATTTTAGCGAAAGAGACTATCAGGGCATTCAACGAAATCATGATGATCCTATGGTAAAAGAGACTCGACTGCTAGCATGAGGAGCACATACAAGATAAAAAGAATCTTTGCAAAAGCAAGTGTTGACTAACAAAGGAAAAGAATTTTTGCATAATCAAACAAGTATTGATAGCAAGTGAGAAAAAATCTCTAACGGGCAAGGAAAGAAAATTGCAGCAAATCTCTGTAGTAGATTTCCGCATTGCATGAATCTTTGCAATGACATCTTATGGAACAAAATGCAACAAGATAATTATCTTTGGAACAATAAATCTGAAGAATGACACATCAATTAATAGTACGCGAATTTCTCTAAGATATTGTTAATAACTGCGAAAAGATATCAGGAAAACCAAAAAGAAAAAAGCTGGAGGGTCAACAAAGGATGGCTTGTCCTTGGGTTAGCCATAAGGTGTAGTTTGCCCATTAGATGTAGCTCGCCCAAGAGGCAAGCAAACCAAAAAAAAAAAAAAAGGCTACCTCTCCCATCCTAGCTTGCCCATCACGGGAGAGAGAAAAAAAAGTACAATTATCACTGGAGAATCTCTGCAAAATCAAAAGCAAGTCTTGACTAACGAATGAAGAGAATCTTTGCAAAATCAAAAGCAAAGCCTTGACTACCAAAGGAAAAGAATCTATGCAGAATCAAACAAATATTGATAACAAGTGAGAAAAAATCTCTGACAGGAAAAGAGAGAAAATCACAACAACTTCCTACAATAGATTTCCACGTTGAATGAACATTTACAATGACATCTGATAGACAAAAGGACAAAATTGTAGCAAGATACTTATCTCTGCAGCAATAAATCTAAAGAATGGCACATCAATTAATTGCACATGAATTTCTATAAGATACTTTTACCAATTGCGAAAAAATATCAGGAGAGCCAAAAAGAAAAACCGCACGGACATCAAAGGGTGGTTCGCCCCATAAAGACAACAAAGAAAATATTGAGTGGCATAAAGGGCAAGTTCACCCAAGAGGGCAAGCTCGCCCATTGGGCATAACAACGCACGCAAGTGTGAATCCCACCTGCCAAACCACTTTCTTTCATCTCATTTGTCACATAGGTCCCACCAAAAAGAGAACAATTTTATTTCATATAATTTGTCACATTGGTCCCACTAAAAAGAAAAGAATAATGCTGATAATAATAGTAATAAAAAAAAGCATTGAAGCTCATGTGAAGTTCAAATATCAGTAGCTGAAGCTCACCCATGTAAAAGCTAGAGCTCGTCCAAGAATAGCCACATGGGACCCACTGCAAAAGGGAGAGAAGAAAAAGTTTTTGGCCTAAACCAAGGTCGCCTACTTTTAAATATATATATATATAGTAATAAATTAATCAACTATTATTATGAGTTTTTGGACTTTGGCATTCTTTAAACAAGTTAAAAAGGGAGATATTATTATATAGTACATATAGTATTTAAAGTACATAAAATAGCTTATCGAGCTTTTTTACTGTTACATTCTTCAAACTTAAAGGCTCAGGGGCAAGTGATGAGGATCGGCCCAAAAGGCCGCATCAGACCCAAGCCCATGACCTTACATAGCAGAGACAAGGCGCCGCATCCTCAGCATGGACAAGGCGCCACAAACTCAACTCCACAACTACTATAAATACATGGACAATGTAGTCTAAAATGTAACTTTTGTCAGAACTATACCTAGACTAGATTACCTATCTTATAATCTTGCTAACTTGAGCTTTGGAGAGTCATCCTCGGCCCACTATCGAGCTTGACTTCTTGCAAGTACTCTAGCAAATAAATTTCTATCATCAACAATTTTCATATTTTCATTTTCAATTTCCATTTTTCATTGTGCTCAGGAGTTCTCTTTCGAAGAAGGCTGAATCTATCTCTCCTTGCAAGTTTGGAGCTTCTCCACCAAAGCCCTCTTTCTCTGCCACTGAAGGTATTTATCGCCTAAACATAGAGAAATTGAGCTCTTCACATATCAACAAAATGGCATGGATTCATGAGTTCTTGAGTTGAAAATCTATACTTGGTTGGAGGTGGTCAATATTTATGTTAATATGCTCTTCACAGGAGACAGAATTCTCTGCGACCACGTCTTCCATGATTCCAAATCCATTAGAGAATCTTACATATTCGCCGACTGGCCTCCACCATTGTTGTCATTGTTGCCGGATACAATTCTTTAGGAACTTATGGCAATTCTTCTCCTATCCTAATTCGAAGCAACAACGAGAAAATATTTGATTCATTTTGTAAATGGGAGAATTAAGTAGATGAAGGATGGAGGGTGTTGATGGCAGTAGGGAAGCTCTTTCGTTTAGAAGAAATAGAAATTTAGAGGAGAAAAGAAAAAGAAAAGTGACATGAATTACAGGTATGGCATTGGTTAGGGATGGCAATGAGGCAGGGCTCTCACTTCCTATCCTTTGTCGATGTACAAACCCCATCTCCATATGGGGATTTATCAAGAGCCCCATCTCCATTCCCGTTGAATGCTCATTACCCCGTGTCCTACCCCATTTACCCATATGCAATCACGCTTAAGTCTAAATTAAAGAGAAGTTGAGTTTCAAGTTGGTGACTTAGTCTGGCTGAAATTGCAACCTTATTACCAGCCCTCCATGGCATCAAGAACCTCAATGAAATTAGCCAAATGCTACTATGGTCTCTTCAAGGTGCTCCAGCATATTGGTCAAGTAGCTTACCGGCTTCAATTGCCCCAGACATTAAAGATCCACAATGTTTTTCATGTGTCCCTTCTTAAACAATTAATTTCATAGACTTGCAGATGTCATTGCCTCTACCTTACCAGAAAACATGACTACTATTCATCCTAGTTTGAAACCCAAGGCCATATTGCAGCACCGAGTCCTAAAGACTAACAATGGTCACAAATATTAAGTTTTGGTTCAGTGGGAAGCCACTCCTGTAGAGGATGTAACTTGGGAAGACACTAATAGTTTCTATGTTTCTTATCCTACTTTCAACCTTGGGGACAAGGTTGAAGTTCAAAAGGGGAGCATTAAGACTACGAAGTCAGTAGAGGACAATGATGAGTCAATAGAACATAATGAGGTAGCTGTTGACTAAAGGAAAATAGCAAGGCCAAGAAGAAATATAAGGAAGCCTGCTAGGTTTGAAGACTACATGTAATCATCTTAGTTGTTGTGATTGTAACTGTACAAAATAGAATTTTGAGGAAAGCATAATTCATTCAATAAAGATTAGTTTTATTCTCACTTCTCTTTTCTCTCATCTTTGCTCCTTCCCTCTTCCTCTTTCCCCTTTCCTTTTCTCTTCTTCCCTGCAACAACACTGTAGCACTTCCTTGGTTATTACTTTCATTCAACTGTCCAACCTTTCTCATAGTAAAATTCCCACAACAAGTGCATGATCAGTTGACCAAAAAAAGGACCACAATACACCATCAAGTGAAACCATGAACCATAGTAATCATTGATTCCTGACAAAACTGAAAGACAACATACAAAGTTTGTGGTTTACAAAAGAAAGGACAATAAGGAAAGAATTCAGTTTTCCACTATGTTAGATTTGCAATCAAGCATGCAACAATGAAAAGTATTAGAATAGAGAAGAGTGTTGGAGAGAGTCCTTTCCTCCTATTTGTGCAAAATATTGGAGGATAAACGGTGTGGCTACCGGGCTGTTGTATCTTGGAGGCAATGCGTCTAGAACTCGCTGCACCTGGTGGATATACTAAAAATCACCTGTGAGAGGCGTGAATTGTCTTAAAGAAAATGAGATACCCGTGCCTCATCCTGGTGCCACATCTCTAATTTTCTCTAACCTGTTGTTATTATTTGTATTTTATTTTCTATTTTGTAGGCTTGGGAACAACAATTTTAAGACAATTCCAAATCTAGACTTATTTCCCATGGATCCTACAATCAAACCTAATGGAGGTGTTGGTGATCTCAACAAGCCTCGCATTAGAGTGGAGGAAGAAGGTAGAAGCCAAGACATGCTCATGACTCAAACGGCAATGGTAGTTCTACAATTACCACCAAGGTACATGTTCTTGGAACTAGTGACTCTTTGCCTAAAGGTCAGATTCAATATGTTATTTTGAAGCCATATAAAAAAGGGATGAAAAAAACATACAAGAAAAGCCCATATAATAATAAGGGTAACTTCACCCAAAAGAGAAATGAACCACTCTTTAGACCTTCTTCATGTTTTGTTTGTGGCAAGCATGGGCATTTTGCAAAAAGTTGTAGATACCGGAAACGTGGGCCTAATCCTCAAGCCAACGTTACCAAAGAGCCACTTGTGGCTATGATTACTGAAGTTAACATGCTTGATGGGTCTAAGGGTTGGTGGGCTGATTTTGGTGCTGCTAGAAACGTTTGTTTTGAAAAGGATTGTTCAAGGTGTACAAACCTTATGAGAATCCCAAGGAAATAATGCTTGGTGATGCCCATACTACTAAAATTTTGGGTGAAGGTGATGTGGAATTGAGCTTTACTTCTAGGCGTGTTCTCACTCTCAAGAATGTGCTCTATACCCCCCAAATGAAGAAGAATCTTATGTCTTCATATCTCCTCAATAAGGCTGGCTTCAAACAAACTATTGAATCTGATCAATATGTAATTACTAAGAATGGAATGTTTGTGGGCAAAGGGTATGCTAGTGATGGTATGTTCAAATTGAATTTAGACATGAATAATATATCTTCAAGTTTTGTTTATATGCTTTCTTCTTTTTAATTTTTGGCATGAGCGTTTATGTCATATAAATAGCAAATATGTGCAAGAAATGAGTGACTTAGGATTAATTCCTAAACTAAGCAAAGATTTTGAAAAATGTGATTTTTGTAGTATGTCAAAAATCACAAGAGGATCTCACAAAAGTGTTACGAGAGATTCTGAATTTTTGAATTTGATTCATACTGATATTTGTGAATTTGATGGTGTTTTGACTCGTGGAGGAAAAAGATATTTTATCACTTTTATAGAAGTTTTTTCAAAATATACTTATGTATATTTGATGGCACATAAAAGTGAAGCCTTTAAGAAATTAAAGATTTTTCTAAATAAAGTTGAAAATCAATTTAGAAAGAAAATAAAGCGTTTTCGAAGGGATAGAGGAAGAAAGTATGAATCAAATAAATTGAATAATTTTATTCAAAGTATAGGAATTATTCATGAAGTTACTCCTCCTTATTCACCTGCCTCTAATGGAGTTGCTGAACATAAAAAATAGAACTCTTATTAATCTTACAAATTCTATGCTTTTATATTCAGGTGCTCCATATAATTTTTGGGGTGAAGCTATTTTGACTGCCTGTTATGTTCTTAACCGTGTTCCTCACAAACAGTTTTTTAAAACTCCTTTTGAGTTATGGAAAGGGCATAAGCCTAATTTGAGTTATTTTAAAGTTTGGGGCTGTTTAGCCTATGTGAGGATTATAGATCCAAAAAGATCCAAATTGGGTGCTCAAGCTTCTTCTTGTGCTTATGTTGGTTATACTTTGAATAGTACAACAAATAGATTTTTTGATCTTGAACACAATGTGATTATAGAATCAAGTGATGCTATTTTTCATAAAAATAAATTACCTTTTAATTTTAAAAATAGTGGGGGTCAAGGATTTTTTGAAAATGAACCTCACTCTTCTACGCCTTCTACTTCTTTACAAGTTAAAAGAAATTTTGAAATAGAGCCTAGAAGGAGTAAAAGAGCTAGAGTGAAAAAATATTTTGGTCATGATTATATAATTTATAATGTGGAGGATACTCCAAGTTCTTTGCAAGAAGCCTTAGCATCACATGATTCTATTTTTCGGAAAGAAGCGGTAAATGATGAAATGGAATCTCTTGTGTCTAATAGAACATGGAAATTAGTTGATTTGCCTCCTAGTTGTGTAGCTATTGGTTGTAAATGGGTTTTAAGAAAAAAGTTGAAACCTGATGGTATTATAGAAAAATACAAAGCCAGGTTGGTGGCTAAGGTTTTTACTCAAAAAGAAGATTTAGATTTCTTTGATACTTTTTCTCCTGTTGCTAGAATTACATCCATTTGACTGTTGATTGTTAGTGCTGCTATTCATAAAATGTATATTCATTAAATGGATGTAAAGACAACTTTTTTGAATGGAGATTTAGATGAAGATATATATATGCAACAACCTGAAGGTTTTGTTGTGGAAGGCCAAGAGAATAAGGTATGCAGATTAGTTAAGTCTTTGTATGGACTTAAACAAGCTCCTAAGCAATGGCATGAGAAATTTGATTTGTGTATGCTTGAAAATGATTTTAAATCTAGTGAATGTGATAAATGTTTGTATTTCAAATGTGTTGATAATTCTCATGTTATTATAAGCTTGTATGTGGATGATTTGTTAATTTTTAGTACAAGCTTATCTATTATAGAAGGTACTAAAAATTTGTTTCATAATAATTTTAGCATGAAAGATCTTGGTGAAGCAAATGTTATTCTTGATATGAGAATCACTAGAATGCATGATGGAATTTTTCTTGATCAATCTCATTATGTAGAGAAAGTTTTGAACAAATTTGGTTATAATAATGCTAAGCATGTCCTAACTCCTTTATCTCCTAATGTTAGTTTATATCCTACTTCGGATGATAGATTTATTGTGAGACAAGAGGAATATGCTAGCATTGTTAGGAGTCTTCGTTATTTAACTAATTTTACAAGGCCTAATATTGCATTTGCAGTTGGACTACTTGGTAGATTTACTAGTAAACCAAGTATAGAACATTGGCATGAAGTTGACCATGTTATGAGATATCTGTGTGGTACTAAAAATTATGGTTTATTTTATAAAAGATATCTAGTTGTGGTTGAAGCTTATGCTGATGCTGATTACAATACATCAAGTGACTCTCTTTGTACTTCTGGTTACATATTTACTTTGGGTGGTTGTGCAATTTGTTGGAAATCTAAGAAACAACAAATAATTGCAAACTCAACCATGGAAGTTGAGCTTATTGCTCTAGCAGTAGCTAGTGGTGAGGCTAGTTGGTTGAGAGATTTATTATATAAAATTCCTGTTTGGGAAAAACCAATATCACCTATATTGATACATTGTGATAGTACTGCTGCTATTGGTAGAGTACAAAACCGTTACTATAACGGTAAATCCAAACCTATAAGGAGGAAACATAATATTGTGAGATCTTACATAAATAATGGTACCATACATGTGAGTTATGTAAGATCAGAGAATAATCTTGTGGATCCGTTAACAAAATCTCTAAATAGAGAAAAGGTTTGGAATACATCAAGAGGGATGGGGTTGAAGCCCAAAGAAAATCATACTACTTATGAGGATACCCTACCTAATGATTAGAGATCCTAACTAGGTTCAAAGGGAAAAACGAATCATAGAGTAAGTCATGAGTGTGGGGTACACCATATATTTAAGAGAATATTCTTCTCATAAACCATCCCTAAGGTGTAGGTGTATTTATCTTGCTAAATGATGAAGGATGAGTTTTCCAAAACTCTTAATGAATTCTGTAGCTCTAAAGAGTGGGGTGTCACAAAATGGCAAGAGCACCCTTGACAGATTCACTTATATGAGTATTGTGAAGTGAGACCGCTTCTATGAGAATAAGGGCTTAATTCTCGAATAATACTCATGAAACCAAGATAACGCACAAAGGTCGGTTTAATGTGCGGGTTAGGGCTCTATATTGCACTTGTATTATTATTTGTAAGATATATATTTTGTCTCCCTTAAGCAGTCAAGCAGTCATAGTTCAAGGCAATAGACCACTATTGACTCTGGAACAAGTATATATATTTTTACTAAGTAGAGGTTCAAGGCAATGCTATCTTTATTATGGATAATAGTCTGTCTCTACCCAAATGTCTACGTGTTTGTGTTTATTTTTTTTATAAAATAAGTGGGGGATTGTTGGTATTTTATTAAAAATAAATATATGTTTAGTGCCCAACGATTATATATGTTACAACTTCTCTTCTCTATGTTTATTATGTTTAAAGACTTTTGTAATTAGCCTTAAAAACTATTCAGTTATGGCTATGTAACTACATTACAAAATGCTTTGAAATGCTTTTATTGGCTGAATGGTTTTGGCTTTTAATTGACTGTTTTATTTGTGCTTTGATTCTTTGTTTTAAAAGCTTATAATATTTATTTAATTGTGGCTAACAGTTAGAATTTGAAAAGGTACTACACTACACTATATATATATGTGTATGTGCTTCTACAATTGGAATGAGTATGAGATGTACATTTGTAAGTGCAACCTAATTGTAGTGTGTGCATATTCTTTGCTTATATTGTGTGAGTAAACACTTGGGTAGAGAAGAGTGTTGGAGAGAGTCATTTCCTCCTATTTGTGCAGAATATTGGAGGATAAACGGTGTGGCTACCAGGCTGTTGTATCCTGGAGGCAACGCGTCTAGAACTCGCTGCCCCTGGTGGATATACTAAAACTTACCTGCGAGAGGCGTGAATTGTCTTAAAAAAAGCGAGATACCCGTGCCTCATCCTGGTGCCACATCTCTAATTTTCTTTAACCATTGTTATTATTTGTATTTTATTTTCTATTTTGTAGGCTTGGGAACAACAGAATGTTTTAGTCAAAAACAAAATAATTGAAGTTCATTCCTCTAAGATGCATAAACATGTAGTTTCAAATTATATTAGCACCACTCTTACCAAAAAATTTAGTCTGAACCTAACTTTGGCAGTGCGTTTAAGAGACCTTTTCTGCAGTTCTAGTACAAAACTCTTAGTGAATTAGAATTCTAGAATCTACATAGGTATAAACACAATGAACATTCTCTGATGAGGTACAAACTTAGGGCCTGTTTGCTTTTGTCATTTCCTGTTTCCATTTTCAATAAAACAGAAAATGGGATTGAAAATGCGTTTGGTTGAGTCTAATGAAAATATTTTGCTAAAAACATTTCTTAAATTAGGTCCAAATCTGGAAACAAAAAAAAATTGTTTCTAGTGTTTCCTTCTCAAATTTTTGAAAATAAGAAATGAAAAAGTGAAAACATGGTGGCAATTTTGAAATTATAATGAAAACAAATGAAAAGGCGGTGGCAATCTTGTAATTATAATGAAAATGGTTTATTCTCTTGTCCACGATAGGCAACGTTCTTCTTTTTGTGCAGTTTGCGTCGTGAACTAGAAGCAAGCAAGCAAGCCAAGGCAACAACGTTCTTCTCTTTGCTCCAGGTTTATCTTATCTCTTTTTATTATCTTTAGTATAAATCGATTCAACATTTATGCTTTTGTGAGCTGAATGGAGAAAGGATTTTATGGGATTCAATTCATTCTATTCTTTTTGCTGTAAACAAAGTATAATTGTATTTTTTATATTAATTCTGCTATTTTTGCTGAAAATTTCCAATGAATAAGTTCCTATTTTGTCAAATTTCATATAATATTTACTATGGAATTGTTGACATCAATATTGTGCTAGTTCATATTGTCGTAACCATTTCTGTTGCTGCATAGTTAAAGTATTAGCTTCATTACCACTGGTTCAGCTTCAATTATTCAATTTCACTTATAACTAGCAGAATAATTTTCTAAATTTTGTATGTTTCGATAGGCTCTACTTCCTGTAAAAGTCTTTCTTTCACTTTGCAACGCAAATATGAAATTTAAATTCTCAAGGACAAGAGAATGCATGGCTACTTTTAATACAATTTCACGTAGAGACTTTATTGGGTTAGCTTGCGGAGTCTCAAGCCTCTTCATGAATTCATTTGATGCCAAAGGAGCTAGTTTGCCCCCAGAGCAAAAGCCAAGACTATATGATGACACTTGTGAGAAAGAGCTTGAGAATGTATGGTGAGATTTCATAGTACCCTTCTCTGTGACGTTTCTTTGTTTTTCTAAGTTAAAACACTACTGGTGATTGATTACTATCTGTTGTTAAGAATACATTGACATTTCAGGTGGTTGCATTGCCTTCATCAATTAATGTTAGGAAGCTAGTTTCTTAAAAGTCAATTACTTGCGAATAATATTTTTGTCAATTGAGTTTTGGATACTTGAAACCCCATTGTCTTGCAGAAGATATTCTAAGTACATTAAATTTACTTAACTCTCGATTTGATATTGGCAACTCCCCTCTTAACAAAATAAAAACAAGGTTTCACTAAAGGGGTTCCTTAAATAGCACTATTGGCATGGATATTCAAGATTATATATGTTGGAAACTTCTGCCTAGTTCTTTTCTTGTAGCAAGTTTCTTTACAAATTGCTGCCTCTCTAGTGCAAATCATCATATGCTGTCACTTCATTTTAAATTTTTGTGACCCCAGATTCCCCTAACAATTTTACCTGTCATTGGTTGAAAATGATATAGACTTACTGGTACAATTTTGAATCTTATAATGCTTTGCACTCTCGTTGAATTTTATAAGAATTAATGTACTGGTACACTGTCTAACCTATACCCATAATCTTCCTAGAAAACAAAATATATTGCTCTAACATGAATAGGAAGGAACCTTATAGTTGGATTTTACAGTAGCTCGATGGTGTGTCTTTTGACCATAGTTATGTGAGTTGTAGTTATAGAGAGATCTCATGCTTTGAGAGATATTGAATCAGTTTCAAGTTGTGGCATGTGATAAATGTGTGCCATTTATTTCCTAAGCTGAACATTTTTAAGAACCTTTGAGTTTGATTATTAGAAACTGTGGTAAGAGAACGAATTTTCCTTTACTTACATTTTAATTTCTATAGTTATTGACTGATGCTATGTGAATTATGCAATGAAGGTGCCTATGGTAACTCTTGTGTCAGGTTTGCAATATGAAGATATTAAAGTTGGACAGGGCCCTAATCCACCAATTAGATTTAAGGTGTGTAAAATATTCTGACTTGCAGAGTTTTGCTTGTATGATTGTCTCCACCCTTGAGGCAGCCAATGCCAATCTTGGAACTTATCAATACTTAACTACTTAATTTGTATGTTGGAACCACCTATTTTTTTTTCCTAGTCAAATATCATTTTTAATTTTATTTTTAACCTTCTATGCAGAAAATTCTGTGCATATTTCATGAATGTCATTATCTGATATGGGTTTTACCAATTATTCTAAGTACTAATAATCTAATTGATAGCCAGTGCCTCTGCAGATGTAATGAGTCTACCTGTTAATCGCTCTCTTCTCTGAATCTTTTTCCATAAAAATTAACCCTTAAAGGCAGCATATGAACTTCTCAAGTCCTTGAGTCACAGTAGATATATTGAATATTTTCTGATATATGCTATACATGAAGCTTACATTCGCTTGACAACCCAAACAATTGATTTTTTTTTTGCAAAATATGATGAAATACTTGTGGAGTTTGTAAATTTGTACATTCAATTGATTTTTTCTTGCATGTAATAAGTAAAAGGGAGGAGACAATTACTGTTACAAGAGTGAGCCAATCGATGTCGGGTCTCACTACTTCTCCTTGGTTCTGCAGAATGTGATACATTCACAAGGTGGATCTCAGAAAGGTGCCTCTAGCAATGCTAGAAGTGAAAGTCTCAACTAGGTCAAGAAGCATAGGGTTGAGGTATGAGGGAATGGAACTTGTATCTCTTTCTATCTTTTCATTTTTAATTAACCGAGTTAAATAATTTGTTCTTTTTAGACTTAAACATGATTCGTGAGAGTTTTGCTGCCTTTTGGCTGGGAAATTGTAAAAGGCATATTTACTGTTATCTAAATATTTGTGAATACTCTGGGCATATTTTGTAATATTGTTCTTCTACTAATAAATGAATTCTTCATTTCTATCCCACAATTGCATACTCACCATTCTTCTAGTTAGTTAAGATTTTGTATAGAATATGCACATTATAGATTTTGCAATTAAGATTATAAGGATATGAATTGGAAATGTTTGCTAGAAGTCAATTTGAGTGTTTGGTCTTCAACCTTCATTATTCAGTCAGAGACATACCTACCAAATTTTCTTGCATTCTCTTGTCAATGCTTTTGAGATTGGTTTTTATTATTTGCTCCTTCATAAAATTTTAATTGGCTATTCCTTATAGCTGATGAACTTATCTGCTCATTTTTACCTAAAGCCAGACATTACTAGAGATTTTCTTATGTTCCTTATGTGAGTTTAGAGCACATAGAAATCAAATTTAATAAACTATATATATATTATATATATATATATATATATATGTAGTAAATATGGAGATAAATTATGTGAAACCTTATTGAACATAGGCAAAAAATGAGTAGAAAATATATTAACCAAACATATTTTCATTTTTTGAAATTTTCATACCAAACGTATTTTCATTGTTTTCGTTTTCTAGAAATAATTTTCAGCTTTGCAAACAAACGTGTTTCCTAAAATTTAGAAAATGAAAATGAAAATGTGTTTTAGGAAATAAAAACTAAAAATGGAAATAAGGAACATTTTCGAAAGCAAACAGCCCCATAGAAACCAATAAATCCTATCTTATCTACTAAGAAACCATCTTCCTTTTCACTTTTATGTCCATTAAACAAAAGCAAAAACAATAGTTCATGTGTTTTTCCTTCTTGATATGTTTGATGATTCAATTTTTGATGCACACAATTTGTTGAGAAAATATAAGAATGAGCAATAGAGAATAATAGTATAATATATATTACCCTGTATATGTAAACTTATACACTAATAGAACACTATGTATCCTTATACAAATTGTTTCATTCGAGTCATATCCAGTTGCGGAGGGAATGGCAAAAGGGTATAACCCAACACTTAAAACAGGTTATCCATTACAAACTTGGAAAATGATCTGTATTTGAATGTGAAAGCATTGTTGTTGGAATTTAGACATTTATCCATTACAGACTTGGAAAATGATATGTATTTGGATGTGAAAGCACTGTTGTTGGAATCTAGTCATTTTCTTTTTTCGGTTAATGTCATAATTGAAATTCCATCACATGAATTTTAGACTCCAATTTTATCATGAGTTTTTTTTTTTTTTTTTTNTTTTTTTTTTTTTTTTAGAATAAGAGCATGTCTTACAGATTCAACTATGGCAATTTTTTTTTTTCCTTCAGAGCATTTCTCAACCTCTTGTACATGTGCACAACTTCAATGAGTTGATCATAATAGTCTCGAAGCCACTGTACATTCAACTTCAAAAGTTCTGCATCAATTACTGCAGAATGAAGCCTCTTAAAGATTCAAACTTTCAAATTGATGGATAATCTATATCCAATCAAACATGAAACTTTCTTGAAGTATGGATACTAGCATATCTTGTTCTAAGTTATTAATATCAAATATATTTATATGGATAGCGAGAATTGTCAAGATAAATGCAAGCATTCAAGCATAAGGGAATAACGTAATGTACAAATGATCTAATCATGCTATGCAAAAGAATATTCTTATATGAAGTAGCAATCTATACTTTCTATAGTAAAGATGGGAACATAAGTCTTGACATGTACGTGCATATTCTCACTATTTTGCCAGCAACTTTTTTTGGCAGGTCACCATATCCGTCCCGGGACTGTTCTCCCCCAGGTCATTGTATTTGGACCAGCACTATTATCTAGTGGGTCACTATATCTGGCTCGAGAATGTTTACTTGCTAGTCATTGTATCATTATTTCATTCCTGGGACTATTTTCTAACCGGTCATTGTATATTTCCCGAGACTATTTTCTTAAGTGTCACTGAATCTAGCCCGAGACTATTTTCTGGAGGATCATTATATCTAGCTCGAGACTGTTTTCTGGCAGGTCATTGTATCTTTCTTGGGATTATTTTATGGCAGGTCACTGTATCTTTATATCTGGTGGGTCACTGAATCGTTGTATCTGGCTCGACACCATTTTCTAGAGGCACACTGTATTTGGCCTGGGACTAATTTCTCTCTAATCACTATATCTGGCTTGTGACTATATTCTAGCAAGTCACTATATATGGCGTGAGACTGATTTCTCTCAGGTTATTGTATCGAAACCGTTACTATTTTCTAGCGGGTCACTGTATTTGTCCCAGGATTGTTCTCCCTTGAGTCATTGTATCTGGACTGAGATTGTTTTCTGGTGGGTCACTGTATCTAGTCCGAGATTGATTTCTCTCGGGTCACTGTAAATACACCGTTACTATTTTCTGCGGGGTCATTGTATTTTGTCAAAGACTTTTTCTAGCAGGTCATTGTATTTGTTATAGGACTATTCTCCCTCAGGTCATTGTATATGGACTGGGACTATTTTTTGGCAGATCAGTGTATCTGGCCCGGGACAATTTTTTGGAGGGTCATTGTATCCTTGTATTTGGTTAGGACTGTTTTCTAGCTGGTTACTGAATTGTTGTACCTGGCCCGACATTGTTTTCTGGAGGCGCACAGTATCATGCTAGGAAGTATTTTCTAACAGGTCACTATATCTAGCTCAAGACTATTTACTTGCTAGTCACTGTATCATTATATCATGCCCGGGGCTGTTTTCTGACAAGTCACTGTATATTGCCTGGGACTATTTTCTTACATGTCACTGGATTTGGCCCGAGATTATTTTTTGGAGTGTCACTATATCTGGCTCGAGACAACTTTCTAGTGGGTCATTGTATCTTGCTTGGGATTATTTTCTGTTAGGTCACTGTATCCCTGTATCTGGTTGGTATAATTTTTTGGCGGGCCATGAATCGTTGTATCTAGCCCAGGACTATTATCTGGAGGCACACTTTATCTGGCCTGGGACTGATTTCTCTTGGGTCATTGTATCTACACCATGACTGTCGCCGAGTCACTGTATTTTACCAGGGTCTATTTTCTTGTGGGACACTGTATCTGTCTTAGGATTGTGATGAGCTGCCGAGGCTCCTCAAATTAATTAAGTTTAAGGTCGGTTACCTAAGCTATTTGCAGCATAGGACAGCCCTAAGTCGAACCTAAGGATTGTTCTATTTAGTGAATCATATTAAGAAGCATGTAAACAGAGGGGGTTGTGTTTGTTTTAAGTGCTTGACAGAAATTAATTGAAAGTGGTAACCTAAAGGAAAACAACCAATCCAAGCCTTAACTGATTCTGATTTTGATTCATCCTTGATTTCTAATGATCCATTCAATTATTAATCATGTTCTTGGCCTTTAAAACATATCAAGACGCCTCTCAATGTTCTATGGATGTCCACTGGTTAAGCAACCAGAATTCGGATTCAACTAAGACTAAATGAATTAAGCAAACATTCAAGTCTAGTTTTACCTAAGTCCATGATCCAGCCAAGGTGATTAATCCATCCAAAAGCTCAGAAACATTAATCAACCATACAATCCTCTTTTATCACATGCAA
>QAOA01001187.1:45603-73103 GCA_003255065.1 Cercis canadensis
CAGAACTCAAGATATGCCTGAAACACAGAGACAGCATATAATGCCCAGTATTGCTGGAAATTGCAATTAAGCATAAATGGATCCTAAGTCATGAAATGAGGTCTAAGTCTATGCAATTCAGCCCAAAAGAGGTTTAAAAGACTAAGTATGAGGAATAACTATTGTATAAAAAGTGTGTTCATCAGATTGTTCTCCCTTAAGTCATCGTATCGAGACCGAGACTGTTTTCTTGTAGGTAACTATGTCTGGCCCGAGATAGTGTTTTGGCGTGTCACTATATCTGGCCCATGACTATTTTCTAGCGGTTCACTATATCTGGCTTAAGACTCTTTACTTGCCATTCACTGTATCATTATATCATGCAAGGGAGTGGTTTCTGACGGGTCACTGTATATTTCCTGGGACCATTTTCTTATTTTTTGTTGTATCTGGCCCAGGACTGTTTCCTAGAGGGTCACTATATCTAGTCCGAGATTGTTTTTTGGTGGGTCATTGTATCTTAGTTGAGATCATTTTCTTGTTGGTCACTGTATCATTGTATCTGGTCGGGACTATGTGTCACTAAATCGTTGTATCTAGCGCGTGATTGTTTTCTTGAGGCACACTGTATCTGGCTTGAGACTGATTTCTCTCCAGTAACTATATCTGGCCTGTGACTTTTTTCTGGCGAGTCATTGTATCTAGACCGTTACTATTTTCTGTTAGGTCACTGTATTTTGCCAGCGACTTTTTTCGGTGGGTGATGAGCTGCTGAGACCAATCAAATTAGTGAATTTATATCCGATTCACCAAAGCTACTTGCAACATAAGGTAACACTGAGTCGAACCATTGGACCATTTTAATTAGGGAACCAAATTAGGGAGTTTAATTAACATGGGGGTTTGATTTGTAGAAGTAATCAACAGAAAGTAAACCAAATTTTATCAAAGCAATCAATCCAAGGAATCAACTAATTCTGATTTTAATCCGTCCTTAATTACAAAAGATTCAGTCAGTAATTAACCTAATTCTTGGCCTTAGAACACATCAAGAAACCTTTAAGTGATCTAAGAGTCTCTACTAGATAAGCATCCAAAATTCGGTTAATTAGGGTTCAATGAATTAAGCATCCACTAATCCAAATTAACTTAAAGTCCAAAATCCAACCAAGGTTAAACAATCCGTCCAAAAGCTTAGAAACATTGTTTAATCTTTACAATCCTCTTTTAACATATGAAATTAAGCAACCCAAACTAGAATTAAGCAAAGGAAGGAAAGAAGTTGATTAATCACTAAATAAATGACAATTAAAGTAGGATCTCAGAATTGTTGATGCTAGAAATGCCCGAACTGGATGTACCTGCAATAAGCCAAGCTCGGCAGTGGGCCGAGGAAGGTTCTCTGATGCTTAAGTTAGTGTAGGTAGGTGATAAGAGAGATAATCCAGTCTAGGTATAGTTCTGACCAGTTACCTGTTAGACTACATTCTGCATGTATTTATAGTAGTTGTAGAGCTGAACTGGTGGTGCTTTGTCGTGTTGAAGATGCGGTGTGTTGTCGACTGGCTAGTGGGCTTGAAGTTTGACTGGCTTTGGGCCGGACCTTATCACTTGCCCCCGAGCTTTGAAGTTTGATGAATGTAAACTGTAAAAAGCTCATAATAATAATTAAATGATGTATTTTACATGTTGTTTTAATGGTTAGGCTAGCTTTGCATGTTTGACTGGGCGAGCTTGACCATATGCATGGGTGAGCTATATTGGGCAAGCTTGAGCATAGGCGAATTATATCACTAGGTGAACTACACTGCTGGGCGAACCAGAGAGCATGTGCATGGGCGAACTACACTTGCTGGGCGAGCAGAGAGCATGTGCATGGGCGAACTATGGGTGAGCGTGCATGGCCGAACTACACTTTCTAGGTGAGCATGCATGCCGAACTACACTTGGTGGGCAAGCATGCATGGTCGAACTACACTTGCTAGGTGAGCATGCATGGCCGAACTACATTGGGTGAACTACACATATTCATGTCTTGATATGTTGTGGAGTTCACGTGTAAGGGTAGAAATTTTGCCAG
Source organism: Cercis canadensis (assembly GCA_003255065.1). Taxonomy (NCBI): domain Eukaryota; kingdom Viridiplantae; phylum Streptophyta; class Magnoliopsida; order Fabales; family Fabaceae; genus Cercis; species Cercis canadensis. The sequence goes on from QAOA01001187.1 coordinate 47,663, forward strand.
AGATTCTTCCAATGTAGAAATTATTTCGCTGTACATATATTTATTCAATGCCACAAATTTTGCTTCTCTCTTCAGAGATTTTTTTCTGCATGCTACTTTTTCACAGAAATTTTGTCGCTTATTGCCAAGATTTCATGACTTTTGGCAAAGATTCTTCTGCACCTTGCTAACAGAGATTCTTCTGACTATGTTCTCCTTTGACAAAGATTTTTTCACTTATTGCCAAGATTGGCAGAGATTCTTTCCAAAAAAGATTATGTCAAGACCATCATTATTATGATTTTTGACAAAGATTCCTTCCAAAGGAAATTATGTTGTACTTGTTTATTCTATTTACTATTTATTTATTGTTTTTTGTTTCCTTTATAAGTCTATATTGCTTGCACTTCGTCTTTCATTCTTCCAAACATTTACCGAGAAGTTCTGCTACTCACTCTTCCTCTCCTTTTCTTCAAGCCTAATTTTCGGTTGCTGTCTTCTTCCTCTTGCCTATATATTACAGGTATCAGTATTTTCTTATTCTTCTTTTTCCATACTTTCCTGTAAATTTGATTATAGCTTTGGATAGCAAGAGTTCCCAGAGTGAGGGTTCTCAGAGTGAAGAGGTGCTTAGCGAGACATCCTCTGGTCCAAGTATTAGTGATGATAATGAGGATGTGACTGGCGGGGTTGGTAGGGGAGCGAGTTCTAGTGGGCAAGGTAGGATATTTTTTCTTCGTGAGTTCAAAACTTTGAGTTTTAAAATTGAAGTAGATGGTTTTCTTTCTCCTCTTTACCAATATGGTTCGTTTTTACCTGTAGAGAGCAGTGACCGACGTCATGAAGTGGATTGCTTGGTTGGTCCTTTAGGTGATATGAGAGAATGGGTGGGTGAAGAGGTTCTTGATACTCGCTCATCATACAGACATTCAGATGCAATGATTGAGGATTTACACGATTTTGACTAGGTTAATAAGGAAAAGTTGGCTGTAAAGATATTTGTTGATAGTACCCATCCTATATATGCTCCTCATGCCTGTGGTCGATCCTCTTTTACCATGTACAACTATGTTATTAAGCATGCTGATATTCATATGCCTTTTACTCCATTCCAAATGTCTATCCTTCATTTTCTGAGAGTAGCTCCTTCTCAACTTCATCCCAACTCTTGGGGGTATATGCAAGCCCTTTGAGATGCTTTGCGACTATTTGGGATTGGTTGCTTGCACTAGGTATTTCTTTTATTTTTTTAAGGTAGCTTCCCACACTAGTGGTTGGGTATCCTTGGGGGCAAAAAGAGATAGAAAATTTCTACAACTGTTGACTTCTTCTGCAAAAAGGTGGAAGGAGTTATTTTTTTTGGATTCGTTTGAAGAATAGGGATGGTACTACAACATTTTATTGTAATGATAATGGTAAATTGTTGTTTCCCTTTAATTGGTATAATAACGTTCGAACTCCTTCTCCGCCAAAGCTATCAGATTGCGATCCTGCAGTGCAGCGAACTATTTATGTTTTTTCTCATTTCATCTCATATCCACTAAAAAGTATCGGATATCTTAGGTAGGTTTTTATTTTTATTTTTTATGAACAGTAACTCGGATGAATAGTGTTTTTGGGCAAGGGTGAACAGTACCTCGGCCATGAACAGTTTTTTTTGGATTGGTCGAGCTTTGGGCTAGCTAGCCATCATTTCTATTTTTTAGCTATGTTTATCTTCCATTTTATTTTTGCAGGTGGAGATATGCCTCGTGTTAACATGAAGAAAATTTTGCAGAGGAAAAGTGAACAAGGAGAAGGTTCTAGTGACAGAGGAAAGGCTCCAGCCAAAAGTCCTCCATTGCGAAGGAGTGGTCCATTATGTCGTGGTGGCAGTGTTCTCTCACGCATGGCCTGTGGATTTTCCTCTAGGAGTCAAGAGACAATTTCTCCAACTCCTACACATATTGTCCCACCTGTTTTTTCGCCTCCAGCAAATCTTCCTGTTGTTATTTTCGGAAGCAATTCTTCTGTAGGAGACAAGCGTCGTCAGGTTGTTAATCCTCCAATTGGTCATGATGTTCCTTTTCAAGGGTATGGGGAGGATGGACGATACATTCAAAACTTTCCTTTTAGTGACTTTAGTGCCCCTGTTACAAATGCTACAAATCCCTTGTTCAGTATGTGGAATCGGGGCATAGATGTCTCTTTGGTCATGAGTGATTATTTATCTAATGCGATGGATAAAAAGAACCTACGACAGGTGCCAACAACATCTATGATTAAGTTTTACCAGAGACACATGCTGCGTTCTGCCACGACCATGGAACATCTTTATGGGGAGTTCAACGCCAATATGGATAGCGTTGAAAGGATGGTTGGTGAAGTGGAGTCTGTTAAGCAGAAACTGTTTGAGGCAGAGAGTAACTGTAAAGAGTTACAACTGGCTGTTGAGGCGGCCATTCTTGACAAGAAGGAGTGGGAAGGGGCTAGGGTTGCTTGGGATTATGAAAAAAAGAAGGTTGGAAAAATTACTGGAGGAAAGAGAGGTTAAGCTGGTTGAAGCGAGGGAAAAGCTGAGTGAGTGAATGATTTAGAATGATTTTTTAACCTCATTCTAGATATACGAAGACATTTCTTAGAATCTTGATTGTTTTATTCATGAAAACTTCATAATCGAAGTGTGTGAAAAGTCAAAACATACTTGAAAGTTAAACTTTATGCATTCACTAACTGAAATACTTTCGCAGATTCACCATGTTCCATGTCCTTGGGATTTCTTTCCCATCTAGGGTTTGCAGCTTGTATGCCCCTTTTCCTAACACCTTTATGACTTGGTAAGGTCCTTCCCATGTTAGTGCTAGCTTTTCTTCAGACGTCATTTTGTGGCCTAATGCTACACGTCAGCGTGCTAGATTGCCCTCTTTGAAAGTTCTCTCCCTTACTCGAGAGTTGTAGTATCTAGCGACTTGCTGTTTTTGCACTACCATCCGAATCGAAGCTATTTCTTGTTCTTCTTCTAGCAAGTCTAATTCTGCTAGCATATTTGAGTCGTTATTGTCAGCTTCAAAATGTTGTCTTCTCTAACGTGGCACACCAACTTCTACTGGAATCATTGCTTCTTCACCGTACGTGAGTTTGTATGGGGATTCTCCTGTGGCAGACTGAGGGGTGGTTCGGTAAGCCCAAAGAATATGACTTAGTTCATCAACCCAGTATCCCTTTGCCTTGTCCAATCTCTTCTTCAGCCCTTGGAGTATTACTCGATTTTCCGCTTCAACCTGGCCATTTGCTTGTGGGTGTTCTACCGAGGTATAATGAACTTGGATGTGCAAGTTTTCACACATAGCTTGGAAGTTCTTGTCTGTAAATTGAGTTCCATTATCGGTCGTTATTGAGAACGGTATTCTGAACCTGCAAAAATATATGTTAAGATTCAGAGAATTCATATAAAATAAAATTTAAAGCTCAGTTTTAAACCTGCAAACAATAGCCTTCCATAGGAATTTTTCAGCTTGTTTTGCGGTAATTGTTGCCAACGGTTCTGCTTCAATCCACTTAGTGAAATAGTCTATAGCGACTATTAGATATTTCTTTTGACCAATAGCTATTGGAAATGGTTAGAGCAAATCTATTCCCCATCTGGCGAAGGGTCATGTAGCTTCTGACGGATGCAATTTTGTTGGGGGAGCTATGTGCTCGGGGGAATATCGTTGACATTTGTCACACTTCTGTACAAAGTTACTGGAATCGGTGTGTATAGTTGGCCAATAATATCCTGCACAAAGAACTTTTTTGGCAAGTGTCCTTGCTCCTATATGATTCCCACATATGCCTTCATGTACTTCCCGCAACACATACTCTGCTTCTTCCTTATATAAGCATTTCAGCATGGGCACAGAGAACCCTTTTTTGTACATTTGTTTTGCCTCTAAATAATATTTGTTCGCCATTCTAGCTAAGCTTCTCGCCTCACTTTTATTCTCGGGTAATTTCTTGGAGTCGAGGTACTTGATTATGGGCGTCATCCATGATTCTTCAACTTTGTCAATAACCATTATCTCCTTCTCTATGCTTGGGTGCTTCTTTGTTTCTTGAATTACTGTCTTGTTGTTCCCTGTTTTTCTTATACTGGCTAGCTTAGAGAGTATATATGCTTTTTCGTTGCTCTCTCTCGGAGTGTATGTCATTTCAAAAGAGCTAGACTGAGGAATTAAGTTCTTGACAATGTTTAAGTATCTCATCATCATCTCATCCTTAGCATTGTAATCTCCTTTGACTTAGCTTGTGACCAGCTGAGAGTCACTTAATACTGTTATCCTATCTGCTCCAATTTTCTTTGCCAACTACAACCCTGCTATCAATGCTTCATATTCAGCTTGATTGTTCGAGGCTTTAAATTCGAACTTTAAAGCTTGTTCTACTTCAAGACCGTGAGGGCTTTCTAGTATGATTCCTGCTCTGCTTCCTTTAACGTTGGATGGTCCATCAACATGAGCAACCCAAGTTGCATGTGCTTCCACTATATCCTCTTCGGATGATCGAGTCATTTCTGCTACAAAATCTGCGAAGGCTTGAGCTTTCATCGCCCCTCTTGGTTCGAATTATAATGCACATTCTGATAGTTCTACCGACCACGCCACCATTCGACCGACTAAATCTGGTTTTTGTAACACTTGCCAAAGCGGAGCATCTGTTCGTACAATGACTTGGTGATTCTGAAAGTAAGGCCTTAGTTGTTTTGAGGCAGTTAATAGTGCAAATGCCAACTTTTCAATTTTCTGATAACGAATTTCCGCTCCTTATAGAGTTTTGTTTGTGTAGTATACCGGCCTTTTCTCTGACTAAAACTGAACTTGTTGGTTGATTCGTTACAAAAGATAAATGTAGAGAGGTTCCCCAGTAACAGGTTTAGACAATAATGGGTGTGGAGAGAGGTAATGCTTCAATTGATTAAAGACATTTTGGCACTCATTGTCCCAAGTAAAATTTTTAATTTGCTTTAAACGTTTAAAGAAAGGCAAAAATTTATCTGCTGACTTGCTCATGAAACGAGCGAGGGCTACGATCCTTCCTATGAGTCTCTGAATGTCTTTCACAGACTTGGGTTATGGCATTTCTATTATGTCTCAGCATTTTTCGGGGTTAGCCTCAATCCCTCTGTGGTTGATCATATATTCGAGGAACTTGCCTGCTTTTACTCGGAAGGCGCATTTGTCTGGGTTAAGTGTCATGTTGTACTTCCTTAACTCTTGAAAGATTTCTTTCAAGTCGGCCAAATGGTCACCTTGATGAACACACTTTTTATACAATAGTTAACCCTTATATTTAGTCTTTTGAACCTCTTTTGAGCTTAATTGAGTAGGCTTGTGCCTCATTTCATGACTTTGGATCTATTAATTGCTTTTTTCAGCAATTCTGAGCATTCTATGCTGTCTTTGTGTTTCATGCATATCTTTAGTTCTGAATGTCTAAAAATTTCGAGTCATACCTTGTAGGAAAACTGAGAGAATTATCTACAACTTTCATTCAGGGCTCCAAAGCCAATTCGGAAGTCCAGAAGGTCATATGCAGCCTGGAAGCCAGAGAAGACATGCTGTCGCAGGATTCTGATCCGCATGCAGTGTTTGGACCATAACTTGATATTTAGGTGTCGTATGGACTTGAAACTGGTCCCATTGGAAAGATAACAGACAGAGTTTCAATTGTTATGAAGACCAGTTCACCAGATTTTATATCGTATATGGTCTTATTTGCTGTCGAAGTTGGCTGATGGTTCCAGAAACCTGTTGGCACTTAAATGGGCCTAACTTCCTCATGACAAATCCAAATGAGCCCAAACCAAAGCCCAATGAAAGCTAAGGCCCATGGGAACAAGTGTGCCCTAAGGGCAATTTGGGTGTGCATGTAATTTTTGAGGTCTATATGTTCAAGAAGGGGCAGCCGAATTTCATATTAGACACTTAGGATATTTTAGACAGCTTTTCAAGTTTCCTTAGTCTTTAAGTTTTCTCTCTAGATATTTTGTAAGAACTTGGCTTCTCTTGTTCATGGAGGGCTAATTCATCAAATCAATCCAGGTTTTGGCTGTTCTGATTATTGATTCTGAGATTATGTGTTGTTGTTATTCATTTAGTTGTTAATCAAGTTCTTTCAATCCTCTGAAATATTCTGTTTGAATTGCTTAAATTCGGATTTGGATTATTCATGTGTTGATTGCTTAATTGCATGTGCTAAAAGAGGATTGTATGGTTAATTAATGGTTCTAAGCTTTTGAATGGATTAATTACCCTTTGCTGGATTATGGACTTAGGTTAAACTGGACTTGAATGTTTGCTTAATTCATTTAGTCTTAGTTGATCCGAATTTTGGTTGCTTAACCAGTGGACATCCATAGAGGACTGAGAGGCTTCTTGATGTTTTCTAAGGCCAAGAACATGGTTAATAATTGAATGGATCATTGGAAATCAAGGATTGATTAAAATCAGAATCATTTAAGACTTGGATTGGTTGTTTTCCCTAAAGTTTACCACTTACAATTAATTTTTGTTAATCACTAAAAGAAACAAAACCACCCTGTTGATATGTTCTTAAATATGATTCACTACTCAGAATAATCCTTAGGTTCGACTTAGGGCTGCCTTATGCTACAAGTAGCTTAGGTAACCAACCTTAAACTTTTACTAATTTGAGGAGCCTCGGTAGCTCATCACACCTCCTTCTGTTGTTTTTGCTAACATGTCATCCACATAGACTTCTACATTTCTACCGATCTGCTGTTCAAACACCTTGTTCATCAGCCTCTGGTAGGTAGCGCCGACATTTTTGAAGCCAAAGGGCATCACCTTGTAGCAGTAATTCCCATCGTCTGTAATAAATGCAATTTTTTCTTCATCTTCTGAAAACATTTTGATCTGATTATAACCGGAGTAAGCATCCATAAAACTCAACATTTTGTATCTTGATGCCCCATCTACTAGTTTGTCTATGTTAGGAAAGGGGTAAGAATCTCTAGGACACACCTTCTTGAGGTTAGTGAAGTCTACACACATTCTCCACTTCCCATTATGCTTCTTTACTAAGACGACGTTTAAGAGCTAGGTAGTGTATGTCACCTCTCTTATGAATCTTGCTATAATAACTTTTTTACTTCCTCTTTTATTACTTGCTGTCTTTCTGGTCTGAAAGTTCGCTTCTTTTGCTTTACCGGACGGGCACTCGGATAAATACCAAGTTTATGTGATATGAAGTTAGGGTCTATTCCTGGCATGTCTGCAACTGACCAAGCAAATAAGTTTAAAAACTCGGTAAGTATCTCTGTCAGTTCTTTTCTTGCTTCTTCTATCAACTGGCCCCCCACTCGTATTTTTTTGTTTGCTCCTAACCCAATCTCTACTTCCACCAAGGTCCTGATAACACATTATTTTACACTATTTATTTCCCTTATACTTAGTCTTTTAGTGTGTGTTTCTAGTGATTTTTATGGCCCTTAGACATGTTTTGTTGATTTGGATTTGTTGGTGCTTATAAATTTTAATTGCTTAATTGTTGAATTCTGGCATTGCTTACGTTTTTCACCATATCTTTGGCTACAGATGTCCGATTGATGTGATTTTAGTTTCGTTGGAAAGCTGACAGAAAATTATACATTTCATATGAAGAGTCCAAAAGCTAATTCTCGCGTCTGGATAACTGAAATTCCCGTGAAAGCAGTCAAGATTTTCTGCATCCGCCCAGCACTGACTAATTCCTTTCCTTAGGCCTGCTTATTGGACCAGAGCATGTTTATTTGGGCCAACATCTGCTTATTGGATCAGCACACATGACACTAGGGCTTGATCACGTTTTTACCATTAATAATTTAGGAAACTAGGTTTATTTTGTAATTAGGAAACCATTAGGAAACCTAGAGGAGGCAGCCAGCTAGTATTTATTCTCAAGTTGTTGAGGAAAATAAACCAGCCAGAAGAGATACGAAATTACCTTGAGCAGCTGCTGCTTCCTGTTTCTGAGTTCGAGTTTTAGACTTTTGCCTTGTGTTTAAGCGTTTCATGGAGGGCTAAGTTCGTTTGTAATCAATTCAAGATAAGCCAAACTTAATAATCCAGAGTTCTTGTGCTTCAACTGGGTTTGATTTAATTTAATTTAAATTACTACTTCTTCCCTTCTTCATGTGATTGAATGGTACTTTGATTGCATGTTTTGTATGAATTTAAATCGGTTGATTAGATTCATAACAGTAATCAGATTGATAATCATACTTTAAAGGTCTTTAATATATGGTTAACTTGGACAATTCGATTATTAAATTAATCTGGACTTAGTGATATAGAGCGGTTACCTAGATTCTTAATTCCATGATTAATTGAATCCTGATTGATAAATCAGTAAGAATTCTAAGTGTTACTGTTAGGGGTTCCAGGTAACACTTAACCAAGAATTAAATTAGATGTAGATTATCTTCAGTGAACAAGGATGGATTAAGGTTTGGTTGCCTGCTTGAGTTGATTGTGTTTTCTCTTATTTGATTAAATCATGTTATTGCTTTCTGAATTCTTATTATTCTGCATTCAACACAAAACCCCCCATATTTTGTTATTGTTTAAGTCCTACTAGATTAGTTGTTCTGGTGAATCCTTGGGAGACGACACTGGTTGCATCCTACACTACAAATTAGTTGCAATTAGTAGTTTAATTTTGTATGGTTTGGCACCCGTCAGGTCCCCTCCGGTTTTAGTCTTGTCTCTACTAAATCTTTTCTCACATCTAACTCAGTATACATAACATTGTGGGATGTGCTTGCTCTTGACTCACCTGGCACATGTTCTTCAATTCTCAAACTCACAATATAACATTTCCTCACTGCTTCTTGTTGGGCTCGAACCACACCCACCCGACCTTCTTTGGTGGGGAACTTCATTGTAAGTTGTGGTGTAGACACTATTGCTCTTGTTTCATTAAGTGCAGGTCTCCTAAGGAGTGCATGATGAGCTGCCGAGGCTCCTCAAATTAGTGAAAGTTTAAGATCGGTTTACCTAAGCTACTTGTAGCATAAGGCAGCCCTAAGTCAAACCAAAGGATTATTCTGAGTAGTGAATCATATTAAGAAGCATATAAACAGGGGGTTTTGTTTGGTCAAGTGTTTAACATAAATTAATTATAAGTGGTAAACTTTAGGGAAAACAACTAATCCAAGTCCAACTGATTCTGATTTTAATCTATCATTGATTTCAAGGAATCCATTCAATTATTAACCTTGTTCTTGGCCTTAGAAAACATCAAGAAGCCTCTTAGTCCTCTATGGATATCCACTGGTTAAGCAACCAGAATTCGGGTCAACTAAGATTAGATGAATTAAGCACTCATTCACATCCATTTTACCTAAGTCCAGAATCCAGCCAAGAGTAATTAATCCGTCCAAAAGCTTAGAACCATTAATTAACCATACAATCCTTTTCTATCACATGCAATTAAGCAATCAACACATGAATAATCCAAATCCGAATTTAAGCAATTCAAACAGAATATTTCAGAGGATTGAAAGAACTTGATGAACAACTAAATGAATAACAATCAAAGCATAATCTCAGAATCAATAATCAGAACAGCCAAAACCTGGATTGATTTGATGATTTAGCTCTCCATGAACAAGAGAAGCCAAGTTCTTACAAAATATCTAGAGAGAAAACTAAAAGACTAAGAAAACTTCAAAAGCTGTCTAAAATATCCTAAGTGTCTAATTTGAATTTCGGCTGCCCCTTTCTGAACATATAGACCTCCAAAAATACATGCACACCCAAATTTCCCTTAGGGCACACTTATTACCATGGGCCTTAGCTTTCATTGGGCTTTGGTTTGGGCTCATTTGGACTTGTCGTGAGGAAGTTAGGCCCATTTAAGTGCCAACAGGTTTCTGGAACCATCAGCCAACTTCGACAACAAATAAGACCATCTAAAATATAAAATCTTGTGAACTAGTCTTTATAACAATTGAAGCTCTGTGTCTTAGCTTTCCAATGGGACCAGTTTCAAGTCCATATGACATCTACAGCTCAAGTTATGGTGCAAAACACTGCATGTGGGTCAGGATCCTGTGACAGCATGTCTTCTCTGGCTTCCAGGCTGCATATGACCTTCTGGATATCCGAATTGGCTTTTGAGCCCTGAATGAAAGTTGTAGATAATTCTCTCAGCTTTCCTACAAGGTATCCCTAGAAAATTTTAGACATTCAGAACTGAAGATATGCAGGAAACACAGAGACATCATAAAATGCTCAGTATTGCTGAAAAATGCAATTAGGCACAATTGGATCTAAAGTCATGAAATGAGGTCCAAGTCTACTCAATTAAGCCCAAAAGAGGTTTAAAAGACTAAATATGAGGGATAACTATTGTATAAAAAAATGTGTTCATCAGTGCAGTATATGCTGACTCACAGTCCACTATCAAAAATTGAACGGATATGGAGACAGTGTCTGGAGATTGGCCTAGAGTTACCCACAATTTAACGTATCCCTTCACATGCACTCTCTTACCGGAGAATCCAACTAGGGTTCCTAGAAAGGACTGAATTTCAGAATCAGGAATTCCAAGGCCTAGTATAGTATGTTAGTTGAACTTCCTTGATCGACCAGTATCCTGTGGACTTCCCAGTTAAAGATCATCGCCATAATTACCATAGGGTCATCGTGGTTTCGTTGAATTCCCTGATAGTCTTCTTCGCCAAAACTAATAATGGGTTCTCTTATTGGGCCTGCAACAGTCATCACCGCCCTTCTGTATCTCTTTCTAGATGACGAGGTAAGTCCTCCTCCAGCAAATCCTTCGGCTATTGTAGTTATAACACCTGCTACTGGATGTGGTTCTTTGTTTCCTTTGAGGTGGGGAGTGTTGTCGACCATGTTGAGCTTGTTGCAACGATCTTTTCATTATCGGGGGTTGGCTCCTTTCTCTTCCCCTAGTTTGATTTCCATGGTTCCTTCTTTCATACTGTTTCTTACGACCCTTGGCCATGAATCTTGTTAGTTTGCCTCTCCTTATTAATTGTTCAATCTCATCTTTTAGATTGACACAATCATTGGTGAGGTGACCAAATTCTCTATGATACGCACAATACTTGCTATTGGTCGAACTTGGGTGCTAAAATTTTTGTTGGGGCTTGGGTGGGTTGAGGAGGTTTGTATGGTAGATCGCCCCCAATATTTTTCCCCTGCTTTGATTTAGGGGAGTATAGTTTTGATATTTTCCTGGAGGGGGACCTCAGTTTTCCCCTCCTCTTCTCCTTTCATCCTTTCTTACATATGGCCCTCCTTGGTCTTTTCGAGTAGCTTGCTGCAAGGTGTCATGTTTCTTTTCAGTAGCATTTATCTCTTCCATTCTGATGTATTTGTCCGCTCTGGTTAATAAGTCATCTAAACTAAGAGGTGGTTTCTTAGCCAGAGAGGCAGTGAATTCACTGGTTCGTAGTCCGGCCATTATCACATGGATAGCCACATCGCCACTTAAGTTTTTTATCTGGATCGACTCTTTGGTAAACTTGGTCAAGTAGTCTTTGAGTGGTTCATTGACTTCTTGCTTAAGATTTATAAGGGATGTAGAGGTTTTGAGATGGGAGCGACTAGTTGAGAAGTGGGCCAAGAATTGAGATGAGAGGTCACGAAAGTGACGGGTGCCGAACCATACAAAATTACAATACTAATTGCAACTAAATTGTAGTATAGGATGCAACCAGTGTCGTCTCCCAAGGATTCACCAGAACAACTAATCTACTAAGACTTAAGCAGGAATAGAATAGGGGGTTTATTGTTGAATGCAGAATAATCAGAATTTAGAAAGCAGCAAATAGGATTTAATCAAATAAGAGAAAATGTAATCAACTCAAGCAGGCAACCAAACTCTAATCCGTCCTTGTTTCCTAAAGATAGTCTAGATCTGATTTAATTCTTGGTTAAATGTTACCTGGAACCCCTAACAGTAACACTTAGAATTCCTACCGATTTACCAATCAGGATTCAATTAATCATGGAATTAAGAATCTAGGCAACCGCTCTATATCACTAAGTCCAAATTAATTTAAGAACCGAATTGTCCAAGTTAACCATATATTAAAAACCTTTAAAATATGATTATCAATTTGATTACTATGATGAATCAAATCAACCGATTTAAATTCATATAAAGCATGCAATCAAATTACCATTCAATCACATAAAGATGGGAAGAAGCAGTAATTCAAATTATATTAAATCAAACCCGGTTGAAGCATAGGCACTCTGGATTATCAAGTTTGGCTTCTCTTGAATTGATTACAAAAGTACTTAGCCCTCCATAGAAGACTTGAACACAAAGCAAAGGTAGAAATTTGAATTCAGCAACAGGAGGCAGCAGCAGCAGCTTCTGATGACAAGGTGGTAATGTGGTATCATTATTCTCAACAACTTAAGAATAAATTATAGCTGGCTGCCTCTTCTAGGTTTCCTAATGGTTTCTTAATTACAAAATAAACCTAGTTTCCTAAAACTTTAATGGTAAAAACGTGATCAAACCCTAGTGTCATGTGTGCTGGCCCAATAAGCAGATGTTGGCCCAAATAAACATGCTCTGGTCCAATAAGCAAGCTTAAGGAAAGGAATCAGTCAATGCTGGGCAGATGCAGAAAATCTAGACTGCTTGCACGCGAATTTCAATTGTCTAGATGCAAGAATCAGCTTCTTGGCTCTTCATGAAATGTAGAATTTTCTGTTAGCTTTCCTATGAAACTAGAATCGCATAATCGGGCATCTGCAGCTCAAGATATAGTGAAAAACGTGAGCAGTGCCAGAAATCAATAATTATGCAATGAAAGTCTATAAGCACCAACAAGTCCAAATCTACAAAATATGTCTATAGGCCATAAAAATTAGTAGAAACACACACTAAAAGACTAAGTATAAGGGAAATAAATAGTGTAAAATAATGTCTTATCAAATTCCCCCACACTTAGCTTTTTGCACTCCTGGGAAAAATCACAAAAATCAAACTGGAAAAAGAAAACAGCTCTCCAAACAAATCAAGAATGCAAAGATCAAGGTAAGAAAACAATTCAAACTCAAAGAAACAGCAATACTCATGGAACAATATCTCTTGACAACTAGAGAACAAATAGCATGTCAATTTCATTTAATAGGAAGGAGTCAAAGTAGATAGCCTCTCACAAGATAAATAAATGCTCTTAATTCTCTCAAGTGTCTAAGGTAAGTGTTTCTCTCCAATCATCCTATCAAAATCACACTACCATAAGCTTGTTCACTTTCTCAGTCTCCACTACCTATGTCACATGCATAACACAAATCAAAAGGACTTTTAAAGAGTTGTATTAGGGAAAGGTAAAGGAATGACAAGAATATGGAAAAATGGCTAAAGCACCCAAGGAATCACAAAGAGTATCTAATTATGGAGAGATTCAAGTACTTTATGCATCTTGACTTTAGGCTTCAACTCATTTTTACTTTTCCCAAAACAACTTTATTCTTTTGCTGCTACTGTATTTTTTTATTTTGAAGCACAACACTTAACAATTTCAGCCACAACCAATCAACCACAACTTGATGCTTTGTTTTTGTAAGAATTCACTCCTTTTTTAATTCAATGCAATGCTCTTCAATTCCTAAGGGTTGGGTAGGACATGATTTTACACTTAGGCTTGCAATGAGCTATATATGAAAGAAAGGATCATTAGGCTCAAAAAGGGGTATTCAAAGGATAACATCAAGGTTAGCTATTTGGTCAAGTAGCTTCTCAAAAAAAGGAATGCCTTAATCATTTTTATGCATGCATGTGCAAATGTAACCTCAACTAAGAAACAACAAGTTCTAGAGTGTCAAATTGATAGATGAAAACACAATAAAGAATCATGACATATGACTCAAATCCTCACAGCTTATAAGATTACCAAGAATCAACTCATCCAAATCAAATTTTGTTGTCATACCACTTAAATCCAAGAAACAAGATAATTGTCCACTTATGTTGTAGCACTTTAGAATCAAAATTGCTTCAAACTATTCTCTTCACAACTCTTAAATTAATTGGAAAGAACTAGAAAAATCTAAACAAAACAGAAAAATAACAAACCTAAAAGAAAACAGAAAACAGAAAACAAAATTTTAAATGACAGAAAAACAGCAAACAGAAAATTAAAAATTAAAAATAGCAAGCATAAAAATAGTAAAACAGAGATCATCAAACACAACAAAAATTAAAATAGAAACAGAAAATTGAAAACAGGAAAACATAAAGCATAAAGATCCTCCCCTACACTTAAATTTTTGCAGTGTCCTCAATGTAAAAGCTTAACAGTTATCACCAATCAAATAAGACAAGTAAAATAAAAAAGAGAGAAGAAACATCCTTATCAAGTGAGAAAAATAGCTTCTTGCACGAATCAAATTCCTTTATCAGTTAGCAACCAAGTTCCTTCCTTTATTTGCAACAAGCAAAGTAAGATACTTGGGTCAAAAACCACTCTCACAAAGCCCTTAAAAGACAAAACAAAGCTCAAAATCTTATAAATAACATGAAAGCATAAAAATATATAAGGGCATAAAAGAAATAATGAAGCAAGCAATGTAAAACTAGAAGCAACTAAACTTAGCCCTTGACTTAAAAATTCAGCAAAGCAAGCATTCAAAAGATCACCAAGGGAAATGTGCAGCAAAGAATTTACAATCCTACTTAAAGCATGAGAAACATGAAAAATCTTGTTAGGTATATACAACCATCCATGGTCCCTATATATAAATCTAAAAGAAGGCGAATAATCATATACTACAAATCTAAGTCTATAACAGTCTTGCTTAAGTTCATCTTTACAAAATATATTGTTGTCACACAACATATTGTTCATGCAAGGCTCAAGATGACACTTAGATTCTTGCAAAGAATTGGCAAACAACAATATCTTTTTCTCCCCATTTGAGGAATAACTTAGCTTATGGTTGGCTTGGACAGCCCATGTAGTACCTGCACTCATTCCACCAACATCAAAATATTCACTTGCAACTAAGGTTCTAACATGATCTATACCTAGTGCTCTAGCATGTGAAGAAGTAAGAAGCATGAAATCACCTAACCCTTCAATATTAGTGCTTAAATTATCACATGCATGCACCATAACTACAAGCCTAGGGTCATGTTGGAACAACTTTTCAGCAAGCTCAATTAAAATCAGATTGTGTTAAAGTAGGAAAGAGTGTAGAATTGACCGTAGGACCCTTGTTAGGTTCATTTTGGGTTGTCTCTTGAGAGTCTTCTTCAAAATTTGTAGAATGAGATTCGGCAGAATCTCCAGAATTATCATCTCTCAAGAATGCAGAAATCTTAGCACACACAGCACATGATATTTCACCATCACAATCAGCACATGATTGACACTGCATAGAATCATCAAAACCAACACAATTAGAAAAATTAGCACCTAACTCATTGTAGACCTCTTCGACTAAATCCTCCTCTATCTTCTTGGACTGAGTGGCTCTCTCAGATTCTAGGGTCACTGAATCAGGGATAGCTTTCTCTACTGTCTGTGGCTTGTTTGTAGGTTGAGGTTCAATTGGTTCTGGCATAGAATTTTCAGTTGGTTCTAGAATTGTCTGTGAAGGAATTTTTTTAGAACCTTGGGGCTGTAGTTGACTTACTGAGGATGCCAATTGTCCAATCTGGGTATCTAAATTTTGCATGGCAGCCTCTGTCCTCTGCTGGAACTAAATGGTATGAGTGGCCAATTGCTTCACCAAGTCCTCAATTGAAGTTTCAGGGTCTATGCATGTTGGATTTGGTTATTGCATAGGCTGCTCTAACAGTTGCCAATATTGCTGTGGTGGGGTTGCATTGCCATATATCAAATTGGTATGATCTCTCCAATCAAGGTTATAGGCATTGAAGTATGGATCATATATAGGCTGCTGCTATGCAACTACAAAAGGATCTTGAAATCCATAATCATCATCCTGAAATGTAGGGTATGCATTGGTAGGATGAGAGGTGCAAGAACAAATGCCACGAAATTAGATTGGTTGCATGGCTGGTTGTTGATGTTGGGCCATAGTTAATTGTCTCACCAATGAGGATAATTCATCAATGCTATGCTCCATCCTCTATTGGTCAACAAGTGATGCAACAACCTCTTGCACTCTTATAGTAGAATAAGAACCTAGCATGAACAAAAAAAAAAAAAAACAGAATACCAAAACACACCAACATACAAAATAACATACAAAGTTATACAAAAAGTGGCAAAAAGTAACATAAAATGACAGAATTGAACTAAAAGAGAAACACACAAAATGCACACAAAAAGGCAACAAAATAAGGCTAGTTGAAGTATCTAAACATTTTAAAAAAAATTTCTACCACCACAGCATGAAAACTTAATGAAAACGAAACTCAAAAATCAAATCAAAAATTTTTAAAAATTGGAAAAGTAGTCAAAACGGCGGAATTCGGCTTAAAAATGAAGACCTCATGGAAAAAGCCATGACTATTGATTTTCAGGACATTTTCCTTCAACTGACCAAGTTTCAGATCAATCAGAGCACAAAAATTTGGCCAGAACAGTACACGTGAAAACCACTAAATCAAACCAAAATAAAGGGAAAACAAGGGGAAACTGGCACCAAGGCACCAGAATTCACACAATCGAAACCAAAGACATCCAAGGAAACAAAACAACAAGAAAAAATATCACCACAATGCTCAGAAAGTATAAAATTTTTTGACAAAAAGTGAACAAAGATGGCAAAGGAAACAGAATAGCGGCAAAGGAGGCTAAACAAGGGCAATAACAACACAAAGTTCACCTCACAATGCTTCTCACAATGCAATTCCTTTGTCCACTAATTTGTAGCTCAATTTGAGTTGGTGAGAATCGAAAACAGCACAGAAACAGAAACACTAAACAGGGAAAAAAACCTAAACAAATAAGGAAAACAAAATAGGAAAGCAAGTAGAACAGGAGGAGAATGATGAAGAACAACTACCAGAAACAAGAACAATAAGCAAACAAAACAGTAACGAAAAAGTCCTAAGAAGATTAATATGTTAGGTGAAATCCCCGGCAATGACGCCAAAATTTTGACGGGTGCCGAACCGTACAAAATTACAATACTAATTGCAACTAAATTGTAGTATAGGATGCAACCAATGTCGTCTCCCAAGGATTCACCAGAACAACTAATCTACTAAGACTTAAGTAGGAATAGAATAGGGGGGTTTGTTGTTGAATGCAGAATAATCAAAATTCAGAAAGCAGTAAACATGATTTAATCAAATAAGAGAAAATGTAATCAACTCAAGCAGACAACCAAACTCTAATCCATCCTTGTTCACTAAAGATAGTCTATATCTGATTTAATTCTTGGTTAAACGTTACCTGGAACCCCTAACAGTAACACTTAAAATACCTACTGATTTACCTATCAGGATTCAATTAATCATGGAATTAACAATCTAGGCAACCGCTCTATATCACTAAGTCCAGATTAATTTAAGAATCGAATTGTCCAAGTTAACTATATATTAAAAACCTTTAAAATATGATTATCAATCTGATTACTGTGATGAATCTAATCAACTGATTTAAATTCATATAAAGCATGCAATCAAAGTACCATTCAATTACATGAAGATGGGAAGAGGCAATAGTTCAAATTATATTAAATCAAACCCGGTTGAAGCATAGGAACTCTGGATTATCAAGTTTGGCTCCTCTTGAATTGATTACAAAAGTACTTAGCCCTCCATAGAAGACTTGAACACAAAGGTAGAAATTCGAATTCAGCAACAGGAGGCAGCAGCAGCTACTGATGACAAGGTGGTAATGTGGTATCATTATTCTCAACAACTTAAGAATAAATACTAGTTGGCTGCCTCCTCTAGGTTTCCTAATTACAAAATAAACCTAGTTTCCTAAAACTTTACTAGTAAAAATTTGATCAAACCCTAGTATCATGTGTGCTGGCCCAAAAAGCAGATGTTGGCCCAAATAAACATGCTCTAGTCCAATAAGAAGGCCTAAGGAAAGGAATCAATCAATGCTGGGCAGATGCAGAAAATCTGGACTGCTTGCACGCAAATTTCAGTTGTCCAGATGCGAGAATCAGCTTCTGGGTTCTGCACATGAAATGTAGAATTTTCTGTCAGCTTTCGTATGAAACTAGAATCGCATCAATCGGACATTTACAGCTCAAGATATAGTGAAAAACGTGAGCAGTGCCAGAAATCAATAATTATGCAATTAAAGTCTATAAGCATCAACAAGTCCAAATCTACAAAATATGTCTATAGGCTATAAAAATAAGTATAAACACACACTAAAAGCCTAAGTATAAGGGAAATAAATAGTGTAAAATAATGTCTTATCAGAAAGCTGTTGATGAATCCTGGCTTGAGGGAGAACCATAAAAGTGCTACATTTTTTAGTGTGCCAGGAAATGCTTTGCACATAATCGAGTCTAGGTCATCCGTGAGCAACATAGCCAATCGAAATAGAGTCAAGTGCTCTTGGGGATCTGTGGTATCATCATATGCCTCAAGCTGTGTTGGGGGACGAAAATTCTTGGGTATTAGAGTGCTCATTATGTGTGTGGTGAATGTGTGATCCATCCCCTAAGTCGTAAAGAACAGCAGGCTGATAACCATGGTTTGGTGGGTAGCCTTAGGTGTAGCTTGCTGTAGGCTGGGGTTGGTGAGGTATGTCATTAAATGTATCATATTGTGTGTAGCTGGCTTGAGGTGTATAGATAGAGGAATGTGTGTAAATTGGTGGGCAGGGGTACCAATGTGGGTAAGGTTAGGGCGGTCTCTGGTAAAAGTGGTTTGTTAGGTGGTGAAAAAGAGATGGTGTTGAGGCTATTTCTGTCGCGGTGGATTGGGTAGGTACCCTTCTTCGGTGCTGCCGCTCATGTTACAAGGATGCTTCTAGGTGGAGAATGTGTTCCTGTAGTTCTCGATGATCAGTATCTTCCTGATTGTTATTGCTCTCCTGTGGGGTAGGACTACGTTGTAGCTGCCCACCTAGTGGAAGAGACACATAGGTGTTGTTTCGGGTAGTTACCATGATGAAAAAAAATGTGGGATCTAAATCGTTCCCCATAGACGGCGCCAATTGTTGATGCCAGAAATGCCTGAACTGGATGTACCTGCAATAAGCCAAGCTCGGCAGTGGGCTGAGGAAGGCTCTCCAATGCTTAAGTTAGTGTAGGTAGGTGATAAGAGAGATAATCTAGTCTAGGTATAGTTCTGACCAATTACATGTTAGAGTTCATTCTCCATGTATTTATAGTAGTTGTAGAGCTGAACTGGTGGCGCTTTGTCGTGCTGAAGATGCGGTGTGTTGTCGACTGGCTAGTGGGCTTGGAGTTTGATTGGCTTTGGGCCCGACCTCATCAAGAATTAATAATCAAAACAGCCAAAACTTGGATTGATCTAAATGATTAGCTCACCATGGACAAGAGGCATGAATCTATTATAGAAAAAATGAAGAAAATAACTAGAGAGAAAAGAGGCAAGGAAAAATTGTCTAGAATGGACTTCCTCTCACATCTACCTCCTTAACCTACTTATAACCCTCATGAACAAGAGGTATGAATCTATTACAAAAAAAATGAAGAAAATAATTAGAGAGAAAAGAGGCAAGGAAAACTTGTCTATGGACTCCTTCTCACGTCTGCCTCGTTAACCTAGTTATAACCCTCTAAAATAATTGCACACCAAGATTTCCCCTAGTTTAGAATTATTCCTCTAGCTCTTATCTTTAATTGGGCCCCGGTTTGGGCTTAATTGGGCCTAGGATGAGTAAGTTAGGCCTAATTTACTCTTAACAGCTCTCTAGACTCATCAGTTGACTTCAAGAGGTAATAACACCATGAAAGCACCATATTTTGGAGAAGCAGTCTTCACAAGAGTTGAAGATTTATTTTTGATATTTCCAATGATATTATTTTTATGTCAAGAAGGCACCCACATACAAACTTATGGCCTAATCTCTTCACCCGAGTCAGGATCCAGCGACAACATCTTTGTTCTAACTTCCAAGCTAAATATGACCTATTGGAAATCCGAATTAGCTTTGGAGTTATGAATCAAAGTTGTAGAGAATTCTCTCAGATTTCCTACAAGGTAAGATTCAAGATTATCATATGTCTACAACTCAAGTTATGCCCAAAATATAGAAACAATGTAAAGTTCCTAGTAATGCTGAAAAACACAATTAAGCCCAATTAGAACCCAACTAATGAAATGTGGCCCAAGCCCAATCAAATCAGCCTAAAAGAGGTTTAAGAGACTAAAAATGAGGGTTAACTATTGTATAAAAAATGTGTTTATCAATGGGTCACTATATCTATCCTGGGACTATTCTTCCTCGGGTCATTGTATCTGAACCATTACTGTTTTTTGGCCGGTCACTGTATCTTGCCCTGGACAGTTTCTTTGGTAGGTCACTGAATCGTTGTATCTAGCCCAAGATGTTTTTTGGAGGCATACTATATTTGGCCCAGGATTGATTTCTCTCTGGTAATTGTATCTGGCTCGTGACTATTTTCTGGTGAGTCACTGTATCTGGATTGGGATTGATTTCTCTTGGGCCACTGTATCTACATCATGACTGTCTGCCGAGTAACAGTATTTTGCCATTGACAGTTTTCTGGTGGGTCATTTTAACTATCCCGGGACTATTCTCCCTCGGGTCATTGTATTTGGACCAGCACTATTTTTTGGCTGGTCACTGTATGTTGCCCACGATAGTTTTTCGACAGGTCACTGAATCGTTGTATTTGGACCGGGACTATTTTTTGGAGGCACACTATATTTGGTCTGGAACAAATTTCTCTCTGGTCATTGTATCTAGACCGTTAATTTGTTTTGCTGGGTCATTATATTTTGCCAATGACTGTTTCTAGCAAGTCATTGTATCTATCCCGGGACTGTTCTCCCTCGTGTCATTGTATTTGGACCAGCACTATTTTCTAGCAAGTCACTGTATCTTGCCCAGGACAATTTTTGATGGGTCACTGAATCGTTGTATCGAGCCCGAGATTATTTTTTGAAGGCACATTGTGGATTGATTTCACTCAGGTTATTGTATCTACACCATAACTGTCTGCCGGGTAACTGTATTTGGCTAGTGACTATTTTCTGGCTAGTCACTTTATTTGTCTCAGAACTGTTCTCCCTCAGGTCATTGTATTTGGACCGGGAATGTTTTCTAGTAGGTAATTGTGTCTGGCTCGGGAAAGTTTTTTAGCGAGTCACTGTATCTGGCTCGAGATTGTTTACTTGCCATTCACTGTATCATTATATTTTGCCAGGGAATGTTTTTTAATGGGTCACTAGATATTGCCTGGGACTATTTTATTGTACGTCGTTGTATCTAGCCCTAGACTGTTTCCTGGAGGGCCACTATATCTTGCCCGAGACTGTTTTCTGGTAGGTCATTGTATCTTGGTGCGATTGTTTTCTAGCGGGTCATTGTATCACTATATCTGGTCAGGACTATTTTCTGCAGGTCACTGAATTGTTGTATGTAGCCCGTGATTGTTTTCTTGAGGCACATTGTATTTGGCCCAAGATTGATTTATCTTTGGTCACTGTATCTGGTTTGAAACTGATTTATTTTCAGTCACTGTATCTAGACCGTTAATGTTTTTTGCCAGGTCATTGTATTTTGCTAGTGACTTTTTTCTGGCGGTTCATTGTATCTGTCCTGGAATTGTTCTCACTTAGGTCATTGTATCTGGACCAACACTGTTTTCTAGCAAGTCACTGTATCTTGCCTGGGATAGTTTTTTGGTGGGTCACTCAATCATTGTATCTGGCTCGATATTGTTTTTTTTAGGCACACTGTATCTGGCCCGAGACTGTTTTCTCTCTAGTAACTATATATGGCCCGTGACTATTTTCTAGCGAGTCACTATATCTGGCCCGGGACTGATTTCTCTCAGGTCATCGTATCTACACCGTGACTTCATGTCTGGTGATTGTATTTAGCCAGTGATTGTTTTCTGGTGGGTCACTTTATCTTTCCCAGGACTGTTCTCTCTTAGGTCATTGTATCTGGACCGAGAATGTTTTCTAGCAGGTAACTGAGACCCCCCATAAATAGTCCGGTCCAAGATACAGTGACCCACCATAAATTAGTCCTGAGCCAGATATATTTACTTGCGTGAAAACTGTCACAGGCTAGATACAGTGAATAGAGAGAAATCGGTCATGGGCAAGATACAGTTACCTGCCAAGAAACAGTCATGGGACAAATATAGTGATAAAGTGCCCCAACAGATAAAGTGGCACCCCATAAAATAGTCTCGAACCAAATATAGAGATACGCCAGAAAATAGTCTTAAGAAATATTTAGTGGCCCGCCTAAAAATAGTCTCAAGCCTAAAACAATCATACGGTGACCCACTAGAAAATAATCCCTTGCCATATATAGTTACCACCCAGGAAATCATCACGGGCCAGATATAGTGACACGGTGACATGCCAGAAAACAATCTTGAGCAAGATATAGTAACCCGTAAGAAAATAGTCCATGGCCAGATACAGTGACACATTGGAAAATTTTCTTGGAAAATAGTCTCAGGCCTAATACAATCATATCATGGCCACCAAGTAAACAGCCCCAAGCTAGATACAGTGACTCACTAGAAAATAATCCCATGCTAGATATAGTGACCTGCAAGAAAATTGTGTTGGACCAAATACATTAAGAAGAAAGAAATCAATCCAGGGCTAGATACAGTGATCTGCCATGAAACAATCACAAGCCAAATACGGTGATTGCCAGAAAATAGTCCCGAGCCAAATACAGTGACACAACACAGTGACTTGACAGAAAACAATCCCGAGCAAGATATAGTGACCCGCCAGAAAGCAATCTCGGGTTAGATATAGTGACCCTCAAGAAAAAAAGTCCCGAGCTAGATACAGCGACAAGACAAAAAATAGTCCCGGCCCAGATATAGTGACATGCTAGAAAACAATCCAGATGCAATGACTCTTGGGAGAACATTCTCAGGACAAATATAGTGTCCCGTCAGAAAATAGTCCCTGGCAAAATATAGTGACCCGGTTGAAAATAGTCATGGTCTAGATGCAGGGACTTAAGAGAAATCCGTCCTGGTCTAGATACAGTGACCCATTAGAAAATAGTCATAGGCTAGATACAATGACCAAAGAGAAATCAATCCCAAGCCAGATACAGTGTGCCTCTAGAAAATAATCTCGGGCCATATACAACGAGTTACTGACCCGCCAGAAAATAGTCTCGGTCCAAATATAGTTACCATCCAGAAAAAAGTCCCAGGCCAAGATAAAGGACACGACAGAAAAAAGTCCTAGGAAAAATATAGTGACCCGCTAGAAATCAATTCTGGTTCAGATAAAGTGACCAGAGAGAAATTAGTCTCAGGCCAGATACAATGACTTGTAAGAAGAAAGTCATGTGCTAGATACAGTGAACCTCCAAAAAAATAGTCCCGAGTTAGATACAGCGATTTAGTGAGCTGCCAGAAAACAATCTTGAGCTAGATACAATGACTCGAAAGAAAATAGTCTTGTGTAAGATACAGTGACATGCCATAAATTAGTCCTGAGCTAGATAGAGTTACCCACCAGAAAACAGTCATAGGCCACATACAATGAGTAGAGAGAAATCAGTCTTGGGTCAGATACAGTTACTCGCTAGGAAACAGTAATGGGGCAGATATAATGACTTGCCACAAAACATTCCCAAGCCAAAATATAGTGATAAAGGGAACCGCCAGATAAAGTGACCCAGCAAAAAATAGTCTCAAACCTGATACAGTGACACACCAAAAAATAATCCCGAGCAATATACGTGACTTACCAAAAAATAGTCTTGGGCCAGATACAGTGATGCACCATGAAAGAGTCACGGGCCAGATACAGTGACCTACTAGAAAATAATTATGAGCCAGATACAGTGGCACAGTGACTTGCCAAAAAGCAATCACGAGCAAGATACAGTGACTTTCTAGAAAACAATCTCGGGCCAGATACAACGACACGAAAGAAAATTGTCCCGACCGAGATATAGTGACTTGCTAGAAAATAGTCCCAGTCCAGATGCAATTACCCGTGGGAGAACAATCTCGGGACAAATACATTGAACTGCCATAAAGTAGTCCCTGCCAAAATACAGTAACCCGGCAAAAGGCAATCACGGTCCAGATGTAGTGACCCAATAGAAATCAGTCATGGTCCAGATATATTGAACAAATAGAAATCAGTCCTGGTCTAGATACAATGACCTGCTAGAAAAAAGTCATGGGCCAGATACAGTGTGTCTCCAGAAAATAGTCACGGGCCAAATACAACGATTCATTGACCTGCCAAAAAATAGTCTTAAGGAAGATACATTTGGTTGCCAGAAAATAGACTTGGGTCAGATATAGTGACCTTCCAGAAAATAGTCCCGCCCTAGATAAAGTGACACGACAGAAAATAGTCTTGAGCAAGATACAGTGACCCACCAAAAATCAATCCTAGGCCTGATAAATTGACCTGCCAGAAAACAATCATGGGCCAGATATAGTGGGCCTCCAGAAAATAGTCTTAGGCCAGATATAGTTACCCTGCAGAAAACAATCAAGGGCCAATTACAGTGATCCGCCATGAAACAATCACGGGCCAAATATGGTGACTACCAGAAAATAGTCCTGAGCCAAATATAGTGACACAGTGACCTAACAGAAAGCAATCTTGGGTCAAATATAGTGACCCTCAAGAAAAAAAAATTTCGGGCCAGATACAGTAGCACCACAGAAAATCGTCCCGACCCAGATTTAGTGACATGCTAGAAAATAGTCCAGATGCAATGACTCGTGGGAGAACAATCTTGGGACAGATACAGTGACACGCCAGAAAACAATCCCTGGAAAAATACAGTGACTCGGTTGAAAATAGTCACGGTTTAGATGCATGGACCCGAGAGAAATCTGTTTCGGTCTAGATACAGTTACCCGCTAGAAAATAGTCACGGGCTAGATACAGTGATCAGAGAGAAATCAATCCCAGGCCAGATACAGTGTGCCTCTAGAAAATAATCCCGAGCCACATACAGCGAGTTAGTGACCCGCCATAAAAAAATCTCGAGACAGATAAATTGACTCGCCAAAAAATAATCTCGGTCCAGATATAGTTACCGTCCATAAAACTGTCCCAAGCCAGGATAAAGTGACATGACAAAAAATAGTCCTGGGAAAAATATAGTGACTCGCTAGAAATCAGTCTTGGTCTATATAAAGTGACCAAAGAGAAATCAGTCTCGGGCCAAATACAGTGACTTGTAAGAAAAAAGTCATGTGCTAGATATAGTGAGCCTCTAGAAAATAGTCTCGAGTCATATACAGCGATTCAGTGAGCCGCCAGAAAACAATCCTGAGCCAGATACAATGACTTGAAATAAAATAGTCCCATGCAAGAT